>JALLBA010001424.1:0-11619 GCA_036939675.1 Cyclostephanos invisitatus
ATATTTTGAAGTGCTTGCTCAGGAGTGTCATGTTGCTGGGGATTGCACTGGCTTCTGAGATGAGATAGTCTCCTTCTCCTCGTTTCACTGGGGCAAAGGCGAAGTGTTTATCGACTATCATACCGTTCCGTAAGAGTTCCCTTAATGCATCGATAAAGTTGTTTTCCGCCTTTTCAGTGGGAAGTTGGATAGATGACTCGACGATCGTTCTCGGGTGGGAGTGTTTATGTGGAGGGGTTTTTATGGAGCTTTTCTTGGTATTCGAGAAAGCTGACGAGTAGGTCTTTTTGATTGGCTCTGTTGGATTTGCTGACTTGGACGACTTTAGAGAATCTTGCACTCTTCTTTGGGGGGGGGATCGTAGTGCTGGGGAGTCACTATCGTCGTTGTGGTCTAGATCTGCACCACCGCGTTGAAGTAAGCGGTCTATGGAGTCTTCCCCTTCGGAATTTGTCCTATTTCTCCGGGAACTCTCTTCCGGTGATACCTTCGGAAATCCTTGCCTCCAAAGTGGTTTTTTCCATTTGTCGCTGTTCGTCAATCCATTTCTTTTGTAGTTCCTCCTCTTTTTTTCTCTCCTTGTCTCGCTGCAATTTCTCTGCTTGCCTCTTTTCTTTTTCGACGTCCATTTGCCTTTGCAGTTCCTTCTCCACAGCCTGTCGCTCTTTTTGTAGCCTAACACGTTCCGCATCCATCTTAGAGTGTACGGTGGGATCGGTACGACGGATATTTCTAGTGTTCGTTGGCATTCTTCTTTTATACCGGCGTTGGTTTTTGGGGCATAGTATTCGGCGCGGTGATGGTGAAGAAGTCGGTGTTGTCCACTTGCAGTTATGAGTGACTCGCCGTGAGAAGGGATGTTGCCAATGGTCGTGCATTTCGTTGGGGTTGTCCGTCCGGCCAGGGGGGTTGTGGACGCTGTACCACGGTTCGAGGTGATGCTGTGAAATACTTCGTCGACTTATTCCCTCTCGCCGTCCGAAAATCCCTCGTTGTGGTGTACGACGATGTGAAATCCTTCAGATGGTCCACTCGTTTTGTCTGTGCTGTTGAGAAAATAGTCTTCTTTGCCAAAAAGGACACAAGTGCAATACTCTTGTGGCAACTGCTCGTTGCAGCGTTTAATATACAATCTAGTGCTGTGGCAACGTATGCCCTGTTGGTGTTGCTCGACTGCACGAAGATGTTCGAGGACTCTCTTCCGGAGAAGAGTTTCTCATTTTTTCCTTGCGAGTCGACGCCTGGCGCGGTTGGATTGAGACGTTGTTTTAGTCGCGGCTGCTTGGCTGGATAAGGAGGTGGTTTGGTCAGGGGTCGGGGCGGATATTCCAGTTGGTTGCGTTGACATATTATCGCCAATAATAAGATGAGTGTGAAGGATGTGAGTGTGTGTGCGGGGATGTTGTGGTGAAACATCTTCGGTTAGGGTTGGGTAATTGTTTTGGTCTGTGAGCAGGTCGTGTATACTTGTGGCGGTTGAGTGGTGAGTTTATTTATTTTTTGTTGTTTGCTGATTGCTAATTTCAGTGATTGTAATGCCTGACAATGGCAATGCCGAAATAGTGGTTGTAGATGATATACTTGACAGCGGACTGACAAATCAGCTGAGAAGACTTGCAATAATTTCTTTAATATTATTCCTGATCGGAGTGTGTCGATTTATTGGATAGAGAGTTGATGTCAGTGGTGGATTGACACCGGCGTGCTCTGCCACCTTATTATTTTAGCTTAGTTCTGACTGATCTGAACGAAAAGTGACTTGTTGTGTCTGACATGTCCCTTCTGTCGCGAGGGAATAAGCGAATGCGACGTCCTTGGACTCATGGGCAGGCCCTTTCGTGCAATGACGTTGGAGGACGCCGCGGTCGGAGGAGGGACATCCGCCGTCATAACCGAGGATGAAATCGACGAACTCACACTCCATTGGATCAACGAACACACGAAGGCGTGTCCGTATTGCTGCAATCGCGTGGAAAAGCGCGATGGTTGCGATCACATGAAGTGCTTGTGCGGGTATCAATTCTGCTATAAGTGCGGTGGGGCCTACGGAAGATGCGAGTGCAATCCCGGTGATGGAACCGACTACAATGAAGGTCTGGAGGAGCCATTGAGAGATAACCAGGGTCGGGTTGATCTCAGACTCTGCATAAGGCGGAGGGAGGTCCGCCTGGAACGTAGCAATCGGTATGAAGAGGAACAGGAACATTGGCATTATGCAAACCCCTCACTTTGTACTTTCAATGGAAGGTGGATGTTCTCCTCGAAGAGTGGATCAGGATGTATCGCCATGCTGACGAAGCAACTTAGAGGCAAGAGTATTGCATACGAGCGCTACCTATCTCGAATAGTTAATCATATGTGTATCCAGGACGCGACCTGGCTCTTCCTCCGCCGTGGAGCAGACCTCATAGCTATGGATCAACTCTTTGTCAGGGACGATATTAGCAAGGAACGTAAACGTCAAAAAGATGATGGTACTTGGGAGCAAAGCTATTGGTCGGATTGGGATCGTTGGTTTGGTGGCGCATATGAATCATATAGAGCTGTTTATGACCGACTGGTGAAGTCTCTAAAGACTGGGATGATTATTAAGGATCGAGGGGTTGAAGATAATTTGAACAGGTTCTTTAATGCCCTAGAACGGATCGAGAACGTAGTGATGTCTGATGTGGTTCACATGGTGCACGCGCGGACTTATATTTATAATCGTGAACTTGGAACGGATGTTCACATTTGGATGTATCATTCGGCTAAATGGTCGAGTGAGTTTGAAGACATTGTGCGATACGAGAGGTCGTTCTGTCGATGCAGGCACTGTCGACGATTCGCCTGCAATGTTTGTGACCTCGGAAGTAGTCAGTCATGCGGCTCTGGCTTTCTCATAGATGAAACGCCATTGGATTCAGCATACGTGACAATGAGGAAGAGTACGGGTGCGTCAAGAAAAAAGACGCGTCGAGAGACGGCGAGGAAGTTAAGCAAGAAATCATCCCGGTCAAAACCAAGGTCGAAGATGCCCCCACAGCCGGCGGCTCGTTAGAAGAGAAGGAAGGCACAATTAGCTTGGTCAGAAGACTAGGGCATGATACGTATCTATTGTCAAGAAAAATAAGGTGAATTTCAAGGCAAAGTACCATAGGAAGATAAAGAGTCAAGTTTACTATTTAAATTAATCTCTTTGCCTGACCAAACCTTTCGTCATCGAAAAGCGGCACTGAGATTACTTCACACCTATAATATTGTAATAGACGACCTAAATGCGAAGGGACTTAAAGCAGCCATCATTATTTCTGTAAATTTGTCGAAACAGGATGGGAGATTTATCGCACAGCACCCGCCTTATCCTCCTCCGTCTCCCCGCGTCGACAACGGTGACGCCCTCATCGTTGTTCGATAGGGATACCAATAGTCGACGGCATGCCAGTCAGTGATAATACCTATCCCAACCACCATTCCGCTCCCGAGCAAGACGTTTTTCTTCATCCACGAAATGGTATCATCATTATTTTCTCAACCTCTAATGCGTGAGAGAGGAATTACAAATCGAGGCAAATGATGCCATTACATTCAACAGCCATTTTTCAGTCCTCGTTCCCGCTGCTCTCCTCCGTAACACTGCCCACCACGCCACGGACCATACAATAGACATTTTGATTAACAATGGAAAATATTCATTGCATCCTCGATCGTTGAAGCGAACTGCATCCTCCGGGGCAGGAGAAAAAAATGCCCCATCAGTTTGGCGCATCCATCCAAATGGCACGCGCATTTCATATCCGGCACCGTGCATTCGAGCGGCATGATACCGACACGAAAAGGCAATACTGATGATGATTGAATTATCCCCTCTACTCTCCTCGTCATCGAACGCGTCAAAAGGAGAAGGGCGGGATAGACGCAATCTCCGCCCCTCCAACCCCCCGCCCCTCTAGCGCCACATGTGCATCGTCATCCGTACAAATCCTCCAGCATGCGCTGCGTGCGCAATCTGTCCCGATGATCGCGGGGCGCCGGACGTTTGTTGCTCCCGCCGCGCCCCCCGCCCCTCCCGCTCCTCATCCGTCCTCGTGCGGGCGCGGGCGGGGCGACGGGCGCTAACGCTGACACGGCCGCCGCCTGGCGCGTCGTGCTGCCGAAGATCCCGTCGCCGCCGCCGCCGCCGTCCCATCCGGCATATCGGGGGAGGATCATCTGCCTCGCCCCGCCCCTCGCGGACGCGGGTATGCGAAATCGCCGTCGAGCGACGACCGCCGCGGCCATCGCCGACGACGACGGCAAGTCGACGTAATTCGCCATCCACAACCTCAAACCGCCATCGTCGTCGTCGTTCGGGTACGACGAGGAAGACGATGCGGACGATACGAGCGACGGATCGCGTCCGTCCTTGATCGCCGCGCGCATATTTCTCCACAGCGCGCCGTTGATACCCCTGTTCGTGGCGTGGCAATGATTCCGATGTGGCAATAACAGCAGCCGTCGTCGATCGTCGACGTTGTCGGAGACGTCGCAGTCCCTCCTCTTCCCGGAATGGCCGTCGCCATTTTCCAGTGCTACGTCGTAACCTCCGTCGTCTTTCCGCGCACCATCGTCGGAGGGAGGAGGAGGACGGGCGGGAGCGGCGGCGGCATCGTCCTTCCCATTCTCCGGAGGAGCCGGCGCGATCGCGTCGATATCGTTTCCGTCGTCGGCGTTAGTGGTGGGAATGACCCCCCCGTCATCGCATCCCTCACCGCCTCCCCCCCTCCTCCCCATGAACCAATTCACGCACGAGGACGCGGGAGCGTCGCACACGTAGCAGTAACAAAGCTCGCAATGACGCGCGTTGGTGGCGTCGTCGTCGTCGATATCGCGACGATGTCGAATATCATCGCGATTGTGATCGCGATCGACGTGTCGACAATCCAAGCAATCCTGGCGATTGTGCGGCAGTCTCTGCTCGTTGTGGGTGCCGACGATTACCAATTCGTCGTCGTCGTCTTCGCCGCCGGGGGCGGTCGTCGTCGATAGGGCGGAGGAGGAGGAGGAGGCCGCGGCGGTGGCGGCGGAGGCGCGTGTCGGTCGGGCCATGGCGCGCGACTCGCCATCCACCACCTCGACGTCGTCATCGTCATCGTCATCGTCATCGTCATCGTCATCGTCGTCATGGTCGATGCAATTGTCATTGTCCTTGGTTCCCATCTCCCCCGAGGACGGTGACGCGGAAATTCGAATGCCCCCGATCACACCCAACTTCATCCCCCCTTCGCCACTACTCCCCTCGGCGTTTTCCTTCTCCTGGCTGCCGCTCCCCCCTCCGCCACAACTGTCAACGTCGTCGTCGTCGTCCGAGAGGCAGATAACGACGGATTCGTCATGGGGGATATCGCTCGACATAACAATGCTGTATTATGGAGCCGGAATCATCATCATTGTTCGTCGCCCTCGCCGGAAGCAAAAGATGTTCGGGGGGCCATGCCCCCCAAAAATAAATGCCTCCCCCCCTCCCCCGCACCCCCAAAAAATGCTTCGACAAGAAAACGATTTCGCCATCCATCGCTAAGGCGACCATGACGACGACGACGACGACTATGATGCAACAACAACAACAGCAGCAGCAGCATCGACATTCCCCTCCCCCCCCCTTCGACATACGTGCGTATATCTCCCGATACGAGAATAAATCCGAAACGTCATTGCAGCGACTGCTATTCCTCGGACATCGATTTCATCACATCGCCCACTCTCCCCCCTCCTCCGGCGACCGCGACCGCGTAAATGCCAACAATGCCGACGACGACGACGTCGAATCGTCATCGCATTCGTCGCATTACTACGACCAACTCGCGCGCGAGGCGTTCGAACTGGCGATATGTCACATGAAGGAAAGTGGCAATCATCGTCGATACGTCGAGGAGTACGACGGCGGACGTTGCTGCTCGCCCTCCGCCTCGTCCTCCTCCTCCCCCCACACGCACCCCCCCGGTGAGACGAATGCCGTCGTCGTCCTCTCCCGCGTATCCTCCGCGGGATGCGACGATGACGATAACGCGAACGACGTCGGGGGGGGGAGGAGGGGGGGGGAGGGGGACGAACACGCGGCCGTCGAAAACGACGACGACGACGACGACGACCCCCCCCCCCCTCCTTCCCCCTCCGTCCGCGCACGGGACTCGTCGACGATCGGACGGTACGCCCCGTACGACTCGTATTTCGTATCGTCATCGTCGTCGGAATACTCCCATCAACTCGAGGTGTTGGAGGGACGGCTGTCGACGGCCCAGTCGCGATTGATGAGGGAATCGATACGCGACGCGTTGTTGAATCTCGCGGATTATCACAGGACGAGGGGCGAGATTAGGGAGGCGTATAGGAGGGTCGTCAGGTGCAGGTACGTTCCACGGGGATGATTCTATCGTTTTTGATTTGTTTCTTCGATCTTTTCCTTGGGGCGTTTCTTTGATTGCTCGCGCGGGTTGGCGGTGGTGGGGGGGGATAGGTATCATATGGTACACGAGTAACACAAACACGTAACATCGCGCGCTTGTGAACGATGGCGATAACACGGACCTTGCCCACGCATACAATGTCTCGATGATATATTATCATTTCGACAACCATCGATCTCATACCCCCCCCCGACATTTACTTGGATCGCACCTCCCTCGCCGTACGAATTTTTCTCCCTCTCGATGCTCGTGATATCTCGCTTTTGATGTTTTCTTTTATTGCGCTGGATGACAACATAAATATAATTTAAACGAAAACGCAGGGAATATTGCATCACCGGGAAGCAGCACGCGCAGGTCAACCTCCTGCTCCTGGAATTGAGCGTGGATCTGAGTGAGTCGATGGTAGTTCATTCATGTTTTTTTTTCGTCTCTCTCGTTTCTAATTCGCCCCCTCCCCCGTCGCAATCGAACCCTCCCTCCCACGCTCCCCACAGGAGAATGGCAAAATGTGCGCAACACCGTCTCTCGCGCCGAGCACGTCGCGATGGGCGAAATCAACGACGTCGCCGCCCACCTCTTCCACCATAAGCTCCGCGTCGGTCTCGGCCTCGCTCACCTGGCAGACGGCAGATACCGCGACGCCGCGCATGCGTTCGCGAGCGTATCGACCGAGCTAACGAACGAATTCTCGTCGGTGATTAGCGCCGAGGACATCGCCACGTACGGCGCCCTCCTCGGCCTCGCCGCGATGGACAGGTCGACGCTGCACTCGTCGATTATCGACGGACCGTTCAGGGTGCGACTCGAGCTCGTGCCTACGATGCGCGAGGCGCTGCGTCATTACTCCCGCGCCGAGTACGGAAATTGCCTTGACTTGCTCAGGGGCGGGCTGGGGCGCGACATGTCGTTGGACTTGCATCTCCACTCGCACGTTCCGGCCCTCCTGGACATGATTCGCGACCGGTGCATCGCGCAGTACTTCCGACCCTACAGTTCCGTGAGCCTCGAGAGGATGGGACGTGTCTTCGGATGCACCGCGCTGGAGATGCAGGGCGTCGTCGCCAAGCTGTTGAGCGCGGATGGCGGTGGCGACGGCAACGGTATGGCCCAGGGCGAGAGGAGGGCGCGCATCAATGCGCACGACGGCACGCTGTGCGTCGAGGGGCCAGGGAGCGCCGAGAGGAGGGCCAGAAGGAGGGCGTGGGTGATGGCGGCGAAGATGGGAAGGCAATTTACGAGGGAAATGGAGGGCTTAATCCTGCGTGAGTTTGCACTGACACATGTGTCATGACCTCTTTTGTGTCATGTAAGACGCGAAAAAGTACTTGTGAAATGCTTTTTAATACTAAATGTTTCGTGCTCACTAGGCTCCTCTTGTATGGAAAGTGGGATCATTATTCAATCCGAGAAACAATCCGGGAACAGGGGTGGCGGCGGTGGCAGGGTGAGGGATGGGGGGGGGAGTCGCATGGGTCGGGATCACTTCGAATCGGACGACGAAACCATCAGTGATGACGCCATGGACGTAGACAATCACATCGTCAATCCTAATGAATTCTGAGTTCTTGAGGCAGAGACTGCATAGCTCACATGCGAAAAGAATAAGAAATTAGCCAGAGCTACGTTTTCATCGCTGTCTGTTCGATGGCGCCGACACCAGCCTCAACCACCCGCCTAATCAGACTATGTTGGTGGCCCTCTCCTATCGTCTTCATACTAGAGATTAGAGTTGGTAGTAAATTTGATTGGGTGTTAATAATTATTCCCGGGCATCCAAAGCTGCAATCGCCTGTTATGTTAATCGCCGATTTGCCGCGAACTCCGTTTTGAAAGGGGACTCCCTGTTTTGGAAATTTTTTAGTCTACCTGCCCATATTGAAATGGGGATTACTGTTTCAAAACTGAGTCACCAATTTCGAATCATTCCTTTTTGGGGATCAAAACCTGATTTCCCAGATTGGAATGAACTCCATTTTGAAATGGGTTAGTGACTTAGCCGTCCCCATTTCAAAATTGTCACTCACGATCCCCGTATTGATACAGTGATCCACATTTCGATATGGGGACTTGTAGACATGATGCAAACCATTTCGAAACTGTGATCACCATTTCGAAATGGATATGGATCAATCTCCATTTCGATATGGTGAACCCCATTTCAATATGGGGACTCGTACACCTGATGCAAACCATTTCGAAATGGTGATCACAATTTCAAAATGGATATTGATCAGTCTCCATTTCAATCTGGTGATCCCGATGTCGAAATGGTTATGATGGTATTATTTATCCCCATTTCAATATGGTGAATTTAGAGTCCCTCATTCAAAATTAGCAATAATGTAATTAACCACACGTATTATCAACTTATCACTAATGATGTCCCTATTTTGAAATGATAACTCACATTGGTTTCTGCCAAAACATCTGTCTCTTGCTACATCAACTCCCTCTCGTTCAGTTTGTTGTTGTGTTTTCTGTCGTGCCCCAGCCTCTCCCTCTTGCCACTCTCTGTCCTTCACACCATCATCACAATCCCTCTCCTCCCCCGCTAGTATGTGTTGGCATGGTCTCTATCTTTGCCCCCCTTTCCTCCTCATTATCCCTCTCAACGATGCCATCGCCATGTCGTAGTCGTCATCATCATCATCTTTGATTGTCGATCGTTCACGCTCCCCCCCAGCCCTCCACCTCTCAATTTGATTGTTGAATTGTCATCCTATGTCGCCGTCACCGAACGTCCCTGTCTGTAGACGTGCTTCCCAGCTGCCAACATCATAGTCGCTGTTGTCATCATCATCGCCTTTGTTGATCATTCACGCATCGCTCCCAGCCCTTAACCTCTCAATTTGATTGTTGAATTGTCGTCCCGCCGCCATCTCCCCCCTCCTCCCTCACCTCCATCGCTCGCCCCTCCATCAACCATCGCATCATCCCGGGTACCATTGTTGGTTGACTGTTATTTTTAAGGGCGGGCGGGAAAACGTCATCCTCATTCTCAACTTTTATGGGGCTACTGCAACGGCGGTGGCAGGAGGATCGACCGCCGTCAATAACGAATACGAGAACGATGACGACAACAGCAACTATGGGAGGACCGCCTCTGATGCAGCATCTGCAATCGGGGGGGTGAGGACGTCGACGTTCCGACGGTGGCAACCGCCATCGACCACCACCCTTGAGACTGAATACTTGGGTTACATCTTCACAAGGGACGGTATTAAACCACAGTCAAACAAGGTACAGGCAATGCTTGCACCAGCACCACCCAGAAATGCCAATGAACTACACAGGTTTCTGGGGATGGTTCAGTATTATAGAGACCTCTGGGAAAGGTGCAGCAACATGCTTGCCCCTCTCACCTCGTTGGTGGGAGAGTGTGGTCAGACTAAAGTCTCAAAAGCCAAAGGAGCCAAAAAGGTCCCCTGGTACTGGACTGAAGTCCATCAAAAAGCATTCGATGACGTAAAAACTACTATCGCTAAAGAAGTAGTCCTGGCCTACCCCGACTTTGATAAAGTCTTTGAGATCNCCCGACTTTGATAAAGTCTTTGAGATCTACACAGATGCCTCAACCAAGCAATTGGGCTCTGTGATAACTCAATCCAATAGGCCTCTTGCGTTTTTCAGCAGGAAACTATCTGTACAACAACAGAAATATAGTGTCACCGAAATTGAACTACTGGCCATAGTAGAAACACTCAAAGAGTTCAAAGGGATGCTATGGGGCCAACATATTAAGGTCTATACTGACCACAAAAATCTCACACGAGACGCACTCGGACTGACTTCAGACCGTGTGTATCGGTGGAGATTACTACTCGAAGAATATGGTCCCGAGATAGTCTACATCAAAGGAATACACAACACCGTTGCAGATGCAATCTCACGGTTAGAATATATATCCCCTGACACTACTGTGAATGATACAGCAGTGCACCAAAACTGGATGCCTTTCTCAAAATGCTGGTGTGAATATAAACAATCACACAACAACAGCACAGACAAACACAGTTACTCTATGAACCTTGTGTTTGCAAATTGCAGTGAAGAGGAGGAGATTTACCCCCTCACAGTAAAAGAGATAGCCAAAACTCAAAAGCTTGATACAAACTTCAAGGCGACAGTCCAAAAAGAGAAGTATGATAAGACTCTCATCAAAAATACATCAGCATTCTGCAAAAATGGGAAATTAGTAATCCCCCGGTCACTCCAGCGTGCCATTAGCTGGTACCACCATGTCACCAAAATTGAACTACTGGCCATAGTGGAAACACTCAAAGAGTTCAAAAGGATGCTATGGAGCCAATGTATCAAGGTCTACACTGACCACAAAAACCTGATACGAGATGCATTCGTACTAACTGACATAGGCCAAGATATCGAGTAAGATAATTAGCGAATATAATTGCTAAAAGGCGCGAGACTAGCTATAAGCAAGTCTCTGGTGTAAGTACAGACAGACGGTTGCATACAGACAGACCGATCTTGAACCGGAGATCTTATCTATCTTGAAGACAGATAAACGATCTAGTGCGTACAAAAATACGCCCCGTCGTACATGGTATTACCTTGTAGAATCTAAAGATCCTACGTATTGCCAAGTCAGGTCTTATTTTTGACACATTTTATTTAGCATATTGCAAGTAGGACCATATTGATATTATTATATCTGCAGATAGAGGACAGTCTGAGGATTCCACAGGTATTATGGTCGGGGTGAGTCTTCGTGGTCAAAAATGCATAGCGCCCACCTCATCAGTTTGTGTGATGTTGAGTTTTGATCAATCAAAATGACAAAATTTCGACAGAAAAACTTAACAAAACAATTCCTACGTTAATCTTACGCTTGCCGAGCATGACATCAAACCACCAGATGACTCAAACCATGGCGTCCACTGGCGATCATGATAGAAGCCGCCCTGCCATCCCTCCCCTGCCCTCCTTTGAACAAATCGCTGCCCAGGTTGATGAGAATGTGGGGGTGTGGCATTCTCCCCGTCAGAATAGATCGCCAGCACGTGTGCGAAAAGCACACCACCGTCGCGTATTTCACACTGCTCACATCTTGACGTTGACATGAGCCCAGAAGGTCACTGTAACTGGTGTAACCATTGTTACACTTTAGGCATGTCCGACCCAAGGCCAGACATTAGGTGTGTATAGTACTTACCTAAAGTACATCCTAAAA
>JALLBA010001428.1:0-18439 GCA_036939675.1 Cyclostephanos invisitatus
ATCATGGGGTAAGGGAGGAGGAAGAGGAGGGTGCAGGGGGAGCGCGATTTGTGAGATGCGGTGAGAGCGCCATTCTATTTTGGGATCCCCCCTGCCCCCCTCCTCTTCCTCCTCCCTTACCCCATGATAACGATGACGTCGCAGACGATAAACATGCTTTGCACTCGTCCACCATGACCAAGCCCACGTTCATCATGGCGGAATTACCGCCCCTCAATATCCCCCCCCCGATGATCAATTTCGTCAACTCCTCCGGCATACCCATGATGACGTGCGGCGGGTCCGATTTCGTTGTCTCGAGAAGTTCAACGTTCCCTGCAGTATGGACATGATCAAGATGTGATCATTACCAGTCAGATTGTAGGCATCGTCCTCAACTATGATCGGATCATCGACGTCGCCGTCCTCGACTTGTTCGTCGACGATGGCGTTCTTGTCCTCGACAACGACAATGTCGTCATCATAGTTGTCGTCATCAGGAACGCCGTTGTCGTCGTCGACGTCGCCACCCCCGACGATTCCGGCCCCGAGCCTGCGCGCCACCCTCATGACCTGATGTCCCAATTCCCTCGTGGGCACGACGACAATCGCCTGCGTCGCGCGTTTGTTCGGATTGATGCATCCCATCAACGGGAGGAGGTACTCGAGCGTCTTGCCAGAACTGGTCCCGTTGCAATCGTTACTGTCGTCGCGAATGCGCACGTCGTCATCATTGTCGTTCACCGCCGACGCCACGTCGAATTCGCGCGGGTACGACGGGAGCAATACGTCCAGCGCCCCACCATCCCCCCCCCCCACGTTTCTCGTCCCACCGTAATCATCATCGTTGTCGTGGCATTCGTCCTCCCCTCCCCCGTTTTCATCCCCCCCACCACCGCATCCCCCTCTCGATGACGTACGCGTTTACGATCGCCATGTGCGTACGAAGACGGGGAATACAGCACGTCGAACGTCTCCAATACGAATGCGCCGTCATACCCTCCTCCTTCTCCTCCCCCCCCCCTCCCTCCTCGTCGTCGTCCTCCTCCTCCTCCTCCTCCTCCTCCTCCTCCCTTTACGTGGAAGAGCAATGATGGGGATGCATCATCATCGACAATGTCATATACGCCCAATGTGCAAGCCTCCAAAAATGCTCCCGCCACACAAAACTTACCGCCCATCCGGCTATCGGGCTATCCAGCGATTATATTCGGGAAAAATTTCGAAAGTTACCGCCTATCTGGCTATCGGGCTATCCAGCGATTATATTCAGGAAAATTTTTGAACAGCCACGAGAAAAGAGAAACGCGATGTGAGAAAAAAAAGTTTCAGAAAAAAACTTCCCGGCTATCCGAGTTCCCGAACATAATCCCAGCCTCAATGCACAGTTGCGATCTTCGTAGGGCATTGCGGTAATTGTGGTTTACCTTAGCTAGTGACTCAGTGGAAATCTGAGAAGGGTTCAGTATTAGATCACAAACAATACAGAGTTCACTGTTGCAGTCGTAGGCTTTGAGCCAATGATCGTGGGATGGAAGGCGGGAGCAGATGGCACCATTGACGAGGGTCTGGATTGTGGCCGCTGGCGCAGCAAACTGGTTTGGCAAAAACACCTCACTATTGTCATCACAAATTTGTATGAGATGAGAGAGAACCTGTTCGAAGAGCCACTCCAACATCCGACCGGGCATGGCTGCGTCAAGGCCGTAGCGGTGTCATTCATGGGACATATGATATTGAACCTGTTCAACCAGACCAAAACACCATGATGGTTAGGACATGATTCGAATGGCGGACAAAGACTATCGTGCAAGAGCACAGATGTACCAGCAAGGATGGACGGATCCCTGTTGGCACGACACAGATGGTACTTTATCTTGATGGTTCAAGAGGATGACGCGTCGGCTTTCTTGGGTATCGTAACAATCATCTTATTGCTGTCGTCCTTGTTGAAGGCGGCATTGTCGCGGCTAGGGCATAATGAGTGATCATCCCAATTGAATGGTTCCCATAAGAAAGCTCCGATTGGTCATGGAGGAACAGGAGGTGGAGCCTTTAGCTGAAGTGGGGAGGCTGTACAGAAGAGCAGTATTGGTGGCAATCAATACTTAGCTTATTAATGGGAGAGCAAGATGCTCCTACTCTACATCTGAGTGGTTTTGGCGTAGTCTGTGAGCCTGAGACACGATGGTCTGTCCGTGGTTGGAATCAGGGGATCTACAAGTTTTGTTCATCATGAAAGATACAATAGCTTGATGATGTTTTCAGAGAAGGCTCTATAGCTCTGACGCTCCATATTGTGAGACTCGAGAATTCTGGCAAAACACTTCAATAGAGCTAACTACATGAGACTGTTTGAATAGAAACCAACTGTTGACATTTTGGCGAGAACAAAAAACAGACAAACAATTTTGGCGAGGAAAATTAATATCGAGATGGTCCCCGACCAAATCGACAGTCATAACTTGATTGGTGTGTTAAGGGTTATACATCATTATGACACTAAATGATACGAGCGACACAGTGTTGCCATCTGCTTTCTTCTCAAAGTCAATTGCTGCAAAGACGTGGCACGGCATAGCATGCATATGCATCTCAAATCATGGTTTGTACGCCGGTTCTCCCGCGTAAATGTCAACTGTTGGTTTCTATTCAAACAGTCTTACATCAGTAATCTCGGTCATTTTAGAATCTTTGTTGGATATCTCTTATCTATCTCTATCTAGGTAGAGTAGTGAAGAAATCTTTCACCAGCAAGCTCGTCCACGGTATTCTGTGGAGATTCTTGACTTCCAAGTGACAATAGGACATGCCTGGGCCAAAACAATAATTGCATTGTTCACATCCATGAGAGCGATAAGGTCTTCATCCCGAGTGGGACAACAGTATTCTAGCAATTTTTTTATACATATATTTTCAACAACTCTGCATGATATTCTTTCTAACTGTATCTGTATCGTACCATAGAGCCAGACCCTACTGTACAAAAAAAGCCCACCTTCCCCCCCATAATTGATGCCTTTAATTACTTCCTCCCCCACATGTGAATACACTCGCCTCAATGAGACAATGATTCGAATGTGCTCGCATCCCGGGGTGTTCATTTGGGGTGGAGGTAGAGGGATTACATTGTTGACTAGCTTTGGGTACTACTCTAGTACTCTACAATCTACACAAGAAAATGCTCTACACTCAGAGCACAACAACACAAGTGACACTCCACAACATGTTCACAAACAACACACAACACAAGATGGGCCACCCCTGCCCTCCCCTCCAGTGGATCGTTGCTATCTATCCCCAATGAAACATCTGCCATGCCTCCAACTTTTGGCACCACAAATTCTCATGGATCCGGCAATGGCAATGGTGCAATGTTATGCCAGTTGCGCCCTTGCCCCTTATCTTTTCTATTCCTTTTTTTGGGCAAAGTGCCATTGATAAGAAATAGAGAGAGGGGCGTGGCTCCAGCCTTAGGTGGCCCCACTATTCTGCCTCTAAAAACACAACAATCAACCGATATTTGGTGGAGGGGGGGGGGGTTGCTACCTGGTCAAAACACGGGATGGGATGGCACTGTGTTGTTGTATCAGTCAACGAAATGAGTGATGGAAAAAATGATGAGAGGGACGACAGGGCCTTGGCCGTTGGTGGCCTCCATTTCGACAAAAAACAATGTAACAGGTGTTGTTGTGGTGCACACTGATGTGGGGCACAAAGTAACGCCATTAACCTTTTCTGAAGGTTAGTTTTTATACTAATGTTGTCTTGTGATGGTGTGAAGTCACGAAACCATCCACAACACACACAAGACTGCCAAAAACACAGTGACCATAGTGGCAGAGCTGCTCGTCCTTGCAGCGACAAGGACTTGATTGCCGGAGTGGTTGGCCAAAAGAACCGGTTGAAGAAAATTGGAACACACACATTAAAGTAGATATATATGTATTTCTATCAACCTCTATTTTTTTCATTACATCACCCATCCGTTGACAACAATGGTGACCAAAACAGCATCCATTGTGTTGGCAGGCAACCAATCAGACAAATAGTCTCAATATAATATAAAGATTGCTATGGTAGCTTGTTTTATATTTTAATGGACCATAGCATGGTTGTTAGCACTCAACGTTGAAATCGTTGATGGCAATCAAATAATCAAATGCACCTCCGTCCGACCCAGTTTGATGGCCACACTGATGCACTGATATGGAGGGGGTCCAGGGCTTCACTCGAAGCCACTGGATGCCGTCATCGGTCAAGAATTAGCTCCGTATTGCCCTCGGCAGCTGACAGGGTAGCATGGAAAAAACAAATGATGAAAAAGCACCATACATGCTTGCCGTTTTTCTGGCCATGATGATGCGTTGGTACAATACCAACTACATAACCCAATGGAGGGGGTCCAGGGCTAGGACGGAAGCCACTGGTTGATGCTTCCGGGCAGGTATTGCGGCAGATGTATTTGTGAGAAAATTTTCCATTTTTTTCTATTTATTTCATCATTGGCCCACTGAAAAGGGGCTCACGGTTAGTCAAGGACCCTAATAACAATATGGGTATGGCACATCAATCAAATGGGAAGGAGTTAAAGAAAACAATCTGAAACTTAGTTGGGGAGACTAACATAGCAGGTAACATTTAACCAATGGTTTTCTAAATTGCGACAGATTGGCTAAAAGTAGCATGGTGGTCTCGGTTTTGAGACAACGAAATAACTCATAATTTCTTACGTTTTACGAGTGTTTGCCCCACATTGGCATGCACCACACCAACAATCAACCAATAATTGGCGTTAGTGAGTGAGAGGGGCAATAGAGGAGAGATTCAACCTGGGCAGACCATGTAGGGGGGCACTGTATTGCCGTATCAGCCATCAAAATGAATTACAGAAAAATAGAGAGAGAGACCAGGCCTTGGCCTTCACTGGTTCGGTTTTTTATTGCGAAAATGAGTATGCTATCAATTCGTATTCCTATTGAAATATAAAAATTTAAAACATTTAAGTCCAAAAAAAGGAGTCCTAAATGATGTGGGAATCAGTATTGATACCACTTCAACATTACAATAAAAACATGCAAATTCATTTGTTCTCAAATAAGTATTCCAGTAAGAGTATGCTTCCGAATTTATGTTCAACATTGTTCAACATTCCAATAGGAAAACTCAAATTTGTATAATCCAAAAAAGACACAAATTGATATCGAGTTCACAGGGATGCTCTGTCACAATGTGACAGTGACAGCGAGGATACTTAGGATAAAAAAATTCAGAGAATGGGGCAAAATTTAGCATCTGTAGATGACAAAAATATCTCTTTATCAGGTTGTGATCGGAATACAGATTACAAACGACAAAACTGGAGCTCCTACAGTAGTTTAGCCAAAATTTTTGAACCCATTCCCGAAATATGGGAACATATCAGTGATGATTTATCTAGATGGCCTTGCTGTGAATTTTCCTCTGGAGGGATATTTTGGTGTTCGCTGCAGGCCACGGCGTCTGAGGCTCCACTGGAGGGACAAGGTAGGGCAATGGTGGCCGTGCAAATGTCGCTGAGGACAACAAAGTTGTCGACCACTTGTCGAATGCGTCGTTGCCACCATCGCAACTGTCGCAACCATGAACAACGACGAGCTAGGGGGGATGGGGCGAAATGACTAAGGGAGACATACCTCTTCTTCCTGTGCAGTTGTCATCCATTGAATATCAATGGAAAGAGGAGAAGAAGAGGGAGCGGCAGCGATGTCATCTTTAGGCATCGGGCATCACCACCCCATCTTCCGGGGGTGATGAGGGCATCGTCTTTACCGCATTTGTTGATCCACATGGGAGAGGATGTGGGGGAGAGAAAAGGAGGTTGCATCATTGTAATCAACAAGGGACGAGGGGGGGGGAGGAGGAAGGGATGTTGTTGTTGTCATCATCATCGTTGTGTGATCGAGCCATGGGGGGGATAATGTGGGGGAAAGAGGGGGGGCGGGGAGATTGAGTCATCGTTGATGAGCGCCATGGGCAAAGACATGGGGGAAAGGATGGCAGGGGGGCTACAACAAGGACAATTATGGGAGGGGAGGTCGCATCATTGTTGTCGTCCTCGTTGTTGTTGGTTCCAATTCCAGCGGCCGACTATCCAACCTCCCTCATTGCCCCCGACAAGACTGGTGGCAGGGTCGCGTCATCTGTAGAGGTGGCAACAGCCGTCAGGTTCCTGCCAAAGCCATTGTCATTGTGGTCATTGTTGTCGGGCAGACTCAACAGTTTTTTGAACCACTTGGCACTTGGAGGGGGGGGACCACTCCAAAAGGAATAGTATGCAAAATAAAAAGCTTTGCAGGTTTTTGATCTAAATTCAGATCACAAACGTGCCTTATTAAGTTAGCTTGTTAGTTAGTTTATCATTATGCCACCACTATGGGCTTAGGCCGAGCCTTACAGCGTTTCTGGACTAAAACTTTTTTTTTGGCATATGTAGGATTGTACTGGCAAAATAATCGCCAAAGTTTGCTGACGTCATGCCTTCTTTTTCATTTTTAGTCCGGCCCAAATCGGGCCCGAAATGGCAACCATTTTCGTCCAGCGAAAATGCTGGACCAAAAATGCACCTCCTCCAAATTTTCCGGACTAAAATTGATCTACGTCAAATAGTACCAGTTCCATGGTAAATGTTGACCCTTCTCCCCCCAGCAAATCAATGTCATAATCACGACAATGGTGGTCGAACGCCGCACTCTCGTCGCAACCTCACACCTCCACCTCCATTGGTTACAGTGATGAGAGTTTCTTTGCTTGATTGTCTCCGTGACGATGGCACTGTTGACGTTGAGCGGTGTCTTGAGTATTTCAATCACAAACGAGAGAGGGATCGACTTCTGCTTGACTATGCATTGATGGAACCAGAGTCATTTCTGTCAGGCGGCGGTGAGTCTGATGACGAGTCTCCAATACATGATAGGGAGCGGCGGACACGTGCACGAAGGATCGTTTATGGGAGAAAAGATTCTGAGGACGGTCCTCTTGTTATTATTCCACCCCATGAATCACTTTGGTACAAGATGTACGTTTCAAATTTCTATCTCACTGAGAATCGGAGGATGCAGTCAAAGTTTCGTGCCCGATTTCGTATTCCATATGATAACTTCAGAGAACTCGTTCATTGGGTGACGATAGATCCCCTATTCGATAGATGGTGTGGAAAGAAGTGCAACAACAAGAGGAGTTCACCCGTCGAATTGCTTGTACTAGGTTCGTTGCGGTATCTTGGTCGAGGCTGGACGTTCGATGACATTGAAGAGGCAACTGCCATTTCAAAGGAGGTGCATCGAGTATTCTTTCATAAGTTTATCAGGTTTGGATCAACAGAGCTCTATAGCAAGTTCGTGCTGACTCCTATTAGTACAGACGATGCTTTGACTCACATGGCCGAGTTTTCGTCAGCTGGTTTGCCAGGATGCATTGGTTCTATTGATTGTACTCACATCGTCACAGAGCGATGTGAGTATAATCTCAAGAATAATCATCTGGGATTCAAGTCTGCAAACACAACACGTACGTATAATCTTACTTGTAATCACAGACGTCGTATTCTGCATTCTACAGGTGGTGGGCCTGGCCGTTGGAACGACCAAACCATGGTGAGATTTGACAAGTTTATTAGTGGCATTCGTGACGGCATGATGTTGGCTGACAACAAATTTGAGCTCGAGTCAACCGATAAGGAATCGGGTGCCATTGTACAAACCACTTTCTCTGGTGTGTATGTTATTTGTGACAATGGCTATCTTGATTGGTCGTGCACAGTGCCACCGTACAGCATGACAAGTCGCCGTGAAGAAATACGTTGGTCAAATTGGTTGGAGTCAATGAGGAAAGATGTCGAGTGTACATTCGGAATTCTAAAAGGGAGATGGCGCATTCTTAAATCTGGTGTTCGTTTATGGGGCGCTCTTAAGGCCGATGACGTTTGGCTCACATGTTGTGCGATGCATAACTGGTTACTTGATATTGATGGATTTAGCGGTGAGTGGGATGGCGGTGTCCCAATTAGTGATTGGTCGGGTTCACTTGGTGACCTTGATTACGACGGTATACCGGAAGATATTCCAAATGTGATCGCACGTCTGAGTAGAAATCTTGATCCCAGAAATTATGACTCATCGGGGATGGGACGTGGAAATGACATCATTACCGATCAAATAGTTGAGAATGATCATGTGCAGCAGATAGTGCAAAATACGGTATCCAATATGAAATTGTCCGAGTTTCGTCGTAAGTTGGTCGAACATTATGACATACAATTTCGTAGAAATAGATTAGTGTGGCCTAAACATAAGACATAATTTGATTACTAGTCATATTCTCGTTAAAATTAATATTCCTCCTCATCATCCCCAGTGGTATCCTCTGGTATGGACATCTCCTTCGTGCTTGTTGGAATACCCATCGCAGCCGATGCCTGCTCCAACACACGAGAAACAATCGGATTGCTAGGTCTATCGGTCTTATTTCTCAACATATCTAGCTCGCTCAATAAGGACTCAATTTTATCGGACAATTCCGCAATCTTAACCCATGCCGATGATCCCGCTGGTGTCAGCATTTTCTCTGCAATCAATATTTTTGCATCAAGTAACTTCTGTGCCCCGTCTAGTTCTTTTGACAACGCAAGGAAGTGCATTTGACGATGCTCTCGGTCTGCATCATCCTCTTTCTGAGCAAGTAAACCCATGCTAACTTTTGTTTGAATTGAAATACCCCTCTCCTCGCCAATCGACCGGACCACATCTTTCCTCTCACTCTCCTTCTTACGAAGCATTGCACGTGAGTTCTCTTTTCGCTCCGCTGCTGTTTGCGACAAGGGTGCACCTAAGGCTAGCGTTGCAGAGAAATGGTCAGACAAAGGACCGAAGCAAATGAAAGTGAACTTGCCATAAAAAACATATCCAGGGGGAGCTGTAACACCAAACGGATTGTTAGACGACAATTCGTCATCGTCTAGCACTCCACCAACGTCTAACGCAATGTCACCAGTATTTTGTATTTGCGATCCGGCTTCTCCATTGGCATCATCTCCAGTGATTTCGTCAATGTCCACCACCTTCGTAGCATCTCTATCCGGTGTCATCTCCATTGCATACATCCCGTTGGTGATGGCATCATAAAAATTTTTCTCAGTTTTGCCACTGGCAATGCTGGTAACCAATCCCGTCCTGTCCACTGTTACAATACTTGATAGACGCGTCACCAACGATTGCGCCTTCTTCAGAGACTTGTGGACCTCCAACCCCATATCCCAAATCGTTTTCCCAGCATACTCCTTCCCATTGCTGTATTTCGAAATGGTCTCTACTGTGAAGTCAACACCGGCGATGTAGATAGGCAATGTGCCTCCAGAACATATTGTTTTCAGACGACGTTCGCTTCCTTCATCACCCTGTACCGTTTCATACAGCAAACCGAAAGCATGGTCTCCATCAATAATCTGTTCGCACACCCCTTTGATTCCCTTTGCGGCGTCACCATAATACTGTTCACATACGCGCTTAAAACGGTCCTCCTTCCCAATTTTCTCAACACAGGTAAAGATGTAAACTTGGCACTGAAACGCAGCAAGGCGTTGTAACTCCCTCACCAAATTGCGGGGAAACTTTTTAGTCTTTCGAATTCTTGTCACAGGATGGCAAGGGGGGCACCCCGTAGCAATTGGTGGGGTATTGTCTGTAGGCATGCCCCTCACCTTCAGCACCTTCAGACGTTTATCACAAAGAATGCACAGGTTTACCTTGTTTTTTTCATCTGGTGACATTATGTCGAAGCGGCTCCTCGCAACCTGGTCCAAGTCTTCCACCGAAATTGCGAACGGCATGTTCGACGGAGATATCAACAGTGGCTCGATGCATCTCTCATGAGCAAGACGGTTGCAATTTAAACAAACCAAACAATCATCATCATGGGGATCACCTTTGCACTCACACAGATGACCTGCAGCACAAATAAATGGATCGGCAACTGAGGAGGGTCTGGCAATTTGATCATGATTCTCGATAGAAGGAGAGTCGCCGGAGTTTTCTTCATCAATGTCTTCGGCAATCATCTTTTTCTCCTTCTCGGCACTGCGATTGAGATAACGCTCGGCGCGAGAGAGTGATGGACTGGCAATTGAGATGACCGTGTCCTTCTTGCCAATAGCAGCAAGAACGGAGGCACGCTGAGCAGCACGCTGATTGGCGGTGGTGGTCATACTACTAGTCGTCCTGGTGATCAGACTAGCTTTCACTTTCTGGATGGCATGAGATCTTTCCAACTGCTTCGCCTGAGGGGAAAGCTGCACCCTAACTCGTCCTCTCTGTTTGTTGCCATGAAGAGGGACGGATTCCGAGGAGCGCTTGGAAGGGAGGGGGGGGGAGGCTGACATGGCGATGTGCGACGAGTGGCAGAGGGGGCACGGTTTGCGTTGAGAGTTGGTGTTTGTTGCATATTTTAATACTAACTCCCCACTACGTTGAATGAGAATCACAAAAAATATTCGTCCAACTGTAAGGCTCGAGTTGGACCAAAACTGAAAATTTGGCTTTTTTAGCGAGAATCACAAAAAACGTCCGGCCATTGTAAGGCTCGGCCTNAAACTGAAAATTTGGCTTTTTTAGCGAGAATCACAAAAAACGTCCGGCCATTGTAAGGCTCGGCCTAAGGCAAGGCCTAAGCGTTGCGAAATTCATCAGATAAGCCTTTGCGCCCAAATGGGACAGAAGTAATAGTAATTGATATGATTAATGATACTGACGACCTGACAAAATTGATGACGAAGACCTAGGACCATATCATAACAATGAATGATACCACTCCTCCTCCCAGCAAGCGCCGGACTCTGCCAAACAACGTCTACAACATTTTCTTCACTTTAGAACGACATAAGCTAATTCAAGGAAAAGAAAAGAAAGAGGGGTCGTACGGAACACGAACTGTCGACCAGCGCCCGCGTGATCTCGCGGGATATGAATTTCTCAGTCTCCCAGATCTACCGCCGCGATTCCGGGACTTGCAATTGCCACATGGATGGTTTGTGTCAGCAGGAAAGAACCGCAATCGAAAACACGTGAGGTCACATGGCTGTGAGTAAGCAAATATTGATGCACTGTTGCTTGTTCTATGCTGAATGAATGTGATGATCTGATAACATTTTCGTCCCTAACGTCACCTTTTAGTAACATCATTTGCAGATCTCGCACGGACTGTGGCAGCAAATTGGAAGAGCGCTGACAAGGAAACAAAGGATTATTGTAGGACGATTGCGCGGATTGTCAAAGAAAGGCACAATGAACTGTCCAAAGTCCAAAGGCCTCCAATGAAAACCAGTGACACTTTCCCCCGCAATCAAACTGGCTATGACGATGTCCCTCCTGACAATAGTGATGAAGACATGTTAGGCGAATGGATTTACCACAAATTCAGTCAAACGGCAAAACTCGCCAATTCAAATAATCATGAGACTCAAACAGCAAAACTCGCCAATTCAAATAATCATGAGACTTGCAAGAATTTGTACATAGCTGCTGCAGCTGGCGTCAGTCCTTCGCATTCGATACTTTCTCCGGACGAACTAAGGCGGGTGCAAAGCAACGAAGCCACGCTGATGAGCAACAGCGCTAGCGCATTTGATAAATCGCAGCAGGCAACATCATTTGAGCCAAATGCGAAGGGAGGAGGGGGGGCAACTAGTAGCATGTTTGCTAAGCATGCCCACTTGTGCACGATTCTTGAAGAGGTTTGTGTAAAAGGTAACGGTGGGGAAAATATACGATGATACATCATTGAGGGCTGTATAAACAGATTTGCCCAGGGAGGATTTTGTGCCATGCATGGTGCGATGGTAAAAGTACAAATCTGCAGCCACGGGGGATGAACTGGGATTCTCGAAATGGCAAATCTTTGTTTGAGGCATGGTCCGGTGAATCACTATTGCCGTTATAGTGAGGGATGTACCAATGGTACCATTTATGGAGGGATTTTGCATTACGTAGGTTTTGACGATAGTCTTCAGACATCTGTAGAACGACTAAAGCAAGGTGATCACTCTACATAATGAGAAAGTTTCCGTTTTAGCAACCAATAAACTCGTGGCATAAAAAAATCCATTCCTATCCACCCTAATTCCAATCCTCCTTCTTTTCTTCGGCGCCTTCATTCTGCCATTCGTGTCCCACTCATTCGTAGGGCGATCGAAAGGCTACTTTGCATTTTATGCGTCGTACAACTTCGTATCGATCTGGGTCTGCCAATATATATCTACGCGTGCGCCTCCGATCTCTGCTTGGAAATATCGTCTCTCGAACGTCCCCGCTAGCCCCATCCCCGGCCGCGGCGAACTCTTTGATGCAGTCCTCCTGCATCATCTTGGCCGTTCTCATCGTCGGTGTACTTCCACTCGTTAATTCTTAAAATCATTGGTTCGCCACTAAAAGGCTGACAGAACTCTGCTGTCATCCATCCCTCATACTGCTTACCATTCAGAGCAATTCGTGCAACACGCCCTCTCACGCGCGTCCCACCTGCTTGGGTCTGTTTCTTATATGCTTCCTGCAAAGTCCCACCCTGGAAAAATGGCCAGCGCAGCCATCCTTGGTGTGCACTGCAGATGGTCTTCTTAGCCGTGTGAACACCGTTCCGGGCCCCCGTTAGACTCCCCCCGTTATTGTCAGTCAATCAGTCAGTTTCTGAACAATGATACTCTTATTCAAAATTGGCTGTCATGAAGCACATCACCACTGCCCATCTTTGTCGGGAGTCAGAGCTGTAGTATGGCCCGACGGAAATTCAGGCAGACGCGGTTCCATGGGCCATGGCCATGAAAGCCCAGGACCCAAAGCTTGCATGGATGCATGCATCACGAGGAATGTTGGTGATTGCATCGAGGAAAGTTGGCGGTGCGAATCGCTACCTGCGGTACCCGTTAAAGCCCGGCCGTGCCGTGGACTGTGAGAGTTGGGGAGACCTAAGTGAGCAGTGCGGACTACATAATTATGAATAGTCTTCGCAATGACGAAATGTCGACGTCGTTAATCCATTGGCATCGCCTCTCATTTTCCGGACTACATGACATACCGCGACGGCTGTCCATCCACCACGCGACAATTTACCGATAAGACCCACAATCTTCCCTCCCCTGTTATTTCGCACATCGTGCCGCTAATTTTTTATGATGCTGCGGTGGTGACCTATTATATTTGATCTTACATCCCGTTTTACATATCATGCATTGGTCGCATTTGGTTTCCCATTAACGGACATTCCACATTCCCATCGACGGTTCATCATCATCTACCATCACCGAATTTCGTTCCTTGACCCGAAGAGTTCACGTGACGAAAGCAACGGATTAGCCGAGAAGAAAGACTCCGGCATATCACAAAAAAGGAGAGGCGAAGGACGAAAACGAGGGGCGTTGTGCTTATTTACAAAGATACCGTCGCGTATCCACCGGTCTCACCACGAAGGTGATTCCTCGTCGCCGCGCATGCCCAATACGCCGTCATCGTCGCGCAGTACGTCCAGAACACGTTCATCCAATGCTGGCTCTTGGCCTTCGCCAGTGTCTTCGATATGTCCCCCCAGAACGCGATGACGAGATAGTAATTCGCCGCGACGAGCATCGACGATATGGTCAATGCCAATTTCGTACCCCTCCCGAATCCGTGTTTGCGCTCGTATCCCGATGCCAATATCACTAGGAGGAAGGTGAATATGCCGAGGTCGAGTCGTCTCGTCCGCGCGATGTTTATCAACGCCCAGAGCCACCCGATCAGCGCCACGGGGAGGACGTGTTTGCCGGTGTCGCCGTGAGCGTATAAGCCGTACCACGACGATATCGCGTAGAGCGGCATGAGGATCGTGCCGACCTCGATGGGACCCGACATTTTCGATGATGATGATGATGATGATGATGATGGTGCACGAGGCGATGGTGGCGGGGGCTGAAGAAAAGTGCGGGAAAGATTGACTTTCTAAATTAGTCGGGAAATCAAAATAGAGAGCCGTTGCTCACACACGAAGAACATGCCATGGCCCATGGCCCCGACTGCCCCGACCCCCGACGACGCCCCGACGACGACGCCCAGCCGCATCATCATCCTCCGCAACAACAATGATCGCCCACCCACTGATGCTGATGATGATAAAGATGCTGCTGCTGCTGGGATTTCGCGGCGGTAAGAATTCGTTCGTGGCATCATCGCCGTCGGTGGCGTCTATTGATCTGGCCGAAGACGTTTGCTCCAAAGACGGTAGTGGTGGCGATGCTGCCTCGGTCGGTGGGGGAGGGACGTCATGTGGCGGATCTGATGAATCCGTCATTTCGACCTCCTCGCCACTGCCCCCAGATTTTGAGCTCCTTCGCGAAGAATACAAGGCGGGGGAAATCATCGACGCCTTCTTCGACTATCTCGAAAATGACGAGGATTCCTGTCAGGATGAAAGTGACGAGTGCGAGGACGAGGCCGAACGCGGCCTCTGCATGACGGATCCGACCAGGATGAAGGAGATGGGGTGTCATCGCAGCTGCCTCTACTGCCTGACCGAATCCAGTCGCGAACTGTTCTCACTGNATGAAGGAGATGGGGTGTCATCGCAGCTGCCTCTACTGCCTGACCGAATCCAGTCGCGAACTGTTCTCACTGGGGGTATACCAGATCACTGGTCGGGACGACGACGAGGAAATATGCATGGACGAGAATGTCAAAGAATGCGAGGAGGATGCCCGTAGAGGCTATTGCACGATCGATCCCGATCGCATGGAGGAGAACGGCTGCTTCAGAAGCTGTCTGTACTGCCGGACGTCTGCCACCGACACCGATCTATTCCTGCGGGGCGTGGATGACAATATCAAGGCGGCGAACAGCAGTCGGCCGTCGTATGCGGAGATCGCGGAGGTCATGGCGAAGTCCGAACGCTACTTCGTCAACGAGGTGCTCGTGAATCAAAGCCTCGAGACATATCGCATCGAGTGTCGGAACAAGAACTCGTTGTGCGCCCATTGGGCGGCGCAGGGATATTGCGAATCCACCCCGGGCGAGATGGGCGAGAATTGCGCCGCGGCGTGTCGGAGTTGTCCTCTTGTCAGCTTCGACGTGCGCTGTCCCATCGACGAAGGTACCAACGTCTTCAAGGCCGGTGATTTGAATGCCATGTTCGAACGGTTACTCGTGGCGGCGGGTCAGGACGTGGCTTCATTTTCGAAGGACAATCTTCCCATTGGAGGCAGCGTTTCGGGCATCGGGGAAGTGACGGTGATAACCAGCCCGTATCACGATCCGTCGCGATTTCCGCGAGACGATGACGAGGAGGAGGATGACATTTCGCCATTGCCGTGGGTCATGTCCATCGACGGATTNATTTCCGCGAGACGATGACGAGGAGGAGGATGACATTTCGCCATTGCCGTGGGTCATGTCCATCGACGGATTCTTAAACGATGAGGAATGCGACAGGCTCATCGAGCTCGGCGAAACGAGGGGGTACCGTAAATCGACCGTCAGTTTGGGGTCGGAATCCAAGATATCCAAGGAGAGGACGTCGTACAATACCTTCTGCGATGAGGGCTGCGACGATGATCCCATCGTCCGGAATGTGATCGAACGCATGGCCAGCTTAACGGGCATACCGTACGATTATTACGAGTCGCTGCAGCTGGTACGATACGAGCCGGGACAGTTCTACAAACAGCACCACGACGAATCGGGGGTCAAGAAGTATTCCGGACCGAGGATACTAACCGTCTTCCTCTACCTGAACGACGTTCTGGGAGGCGGCGGGACCGAATTCCAATACCTCAACTTCACGGCCACGCCCAAGAAGGGATCGGCATTGATTTGGCCGTCGATGCTTGACAGTCTGGAGGGGAAGGACGAATGGACGTGGCACGAGGCGCTGCCGGTGGAGAAGGGTTACAAATACGGCGCGAATGCGTGGATACATCTGCGTGATTTTCAGAATGCCGGAGGATGCGGAAATGTCTGAACCTGATCTGACACCATGTTGTATACTAAGTACTAAGAGTAACATGGCTGAATGTACAACATGTTCATATGCGATGCACCCTTGAACAGAGTAGGTCTGATGTGAAAGGATATATTGATGAACGTAACTATTTTGAAGTCAGAACTTGGGAGCCACGATCCCCTTTTGCTTCCTTTGCTCTTTTACCTGTCTGCCTAATAATTTGTGGATGTAAGGAAAACAAAACATCGCAGAGAATGCCTGGACTAGCACAGCCGGCCGGCCGGGGCTATCACCTTCTCCTCCATTCATTTCACACTTGCCAGGAAAGAAATTAAGCCTTTTTTATACACATTAAGAGTTATTAATCACTATTGCAATGTTAAACATCTCGTCTTTTGACTTCATCGTCATTGACCTCAACGTCGTGATCGCCATCGTCTTCATTCTGTTGATCGTCATCGTCTTTGTCATTCCAATCACATCGTCTCCTTCTTTGTCACTCCAGTCATCAATCACACAGTCTCTGCCATCACCATCAGTTAGGAAATACGTCACATTTGGAACAACAATGTTAACCATCATGACAGACTCAGTACGACATTGCATCTTCATCTCGGTGGTGAGAAGGATATTGCTCGGGGCAAATTGTTCAGTGATTTTCGATTTCCAAGTGACAAGCTCCAACAACGCGAGAGAATCCTTCAAATTTTCGTAGAACGTAAGTCTGGAGTCGATGGAAACAAAAAATGACTCCATACCCTTGGGATGAACGGTACGTATGCGCCTCAGCATGTCATAAATATTGGCCTGCCAGCTTCGTACTTGAACAAGGCCCAAACGCTCTGGAATGCTGCATCAGACAAAGAAACTATATGTGCTGAAGCATTGTTCATGTACGCCCCGATCCACCAATCCCGCATCTCCTCGCAGGACACGAACTCTTCAACATAGCCACAGAACAATACATTTTTTAGATTCCAGCATTTTGTGAATGCGGTGTCACCAATCGTCTTGACAGGGGGAGGTATGAGGATGTGTTGTAGCGATGTGCATTCTTCAAATGCCTCCTCCCCAGCCTCCTCCAGCCCATAGCCGAGAGTCACAATCATCAACACAGAGAAATTTCTGAATGCCCCACCCTTGATGGACTTGACGGTGTTGGGTATTAGGATGCGTTCTAGCAATATGCACCATCCAAACGCCTCCTTCCAAAAAATCTCCGCAAGCCCATAGCCGAGAGTCACTCAGCACGGAGCAATTATTGAATGCCCCATCTTTAATAGTCTTGACCGTATTGGGTATGACAATTTCATGCAGCAATCTGCGCCTTTAAAATGCATCCTCCCCAACCTCCTCCAGCCCATCAATTGTCAACACAGAGAAATTTTTGAATGCCCCACCCTTGATGGACTGACGGTGTTGGGTATATGGATGCGTTCTAGCAATTTGCACCATCCAAATGCCTCCTTCCCAACAATGACCTCCAGCCCATAGCTGATAGTCACAGTCAACAACCCCGAGCAATTATTGAATGCCCCGTCTTTAATCGTCTTTACCATGCTGGATAAGACGATTTCATGCAGTAATCTGTATCTGAAAAATGCCTCCTCCCCAACCTCCTCTAGCCCATCACCGAGAGTCACAATCGTCAACCCCGAGCAATTTCTGATTGCCCCACCCTTGATGGACTTGATGGTGTTGGGTATTAGGATGCGTTCTAGCGAATTGCACCATCCAATTGCCTCCTTCCCTATCTCCTCCTGCCCATAGCCGAGAGTCACAGTCGTCAACCCGGAGCAATTATTGAATGCCCCATCTTAAATCATCTTGACCGTGTTGAGCATGATGATTTCATGTAGTGATGTGTGTTTTTCGAATGCCTCAACCCCGATCTCCTCCAGTCCATCACCGAGAGTAACACTCATCAACCCCACACAACAGCTTAATGCCCTACTCTCAATTTTCTTTACAGCGTTGGGTATAATGATCTGTTCTAGCAATGAGCATGCACAGAATTCATACTCCCCAATCTCCTCCAGCCCATTGCCGAGTGTCAAAGTTATCAACTCCCCGCATTTATGAAGTGCCCGTCTTGACGACGTGAGGTATGACAATGCTTCGTAGTGACCAGCATTCCTAAATGACGTCGCTTCAATCTCCTCCAGCCCCTCGTTGAGAATCACAATCCTCAATTGCCTGTGATAATTGAATGCCCACTCCTTAATCACCTCATTTCTGATGTGTATGACATCTTCCGGAATTATTTCCCCCTCCCGCCCATAATAAACGAAGTACTCTTGCCCATCCTCGATGGCAATATCCGAGTTGGCATCAAACTGTTGCATTTGTTCAAATATTATTCATCGATTCGTTTCCTTATTTTTTAGCTTCTGGGTTGCGAGGTTCAGGGAAATTTTCCTTTTGGGGAGGAAAAACTCGTTGCGCCTTTGATTGCAATACCTAATGT
>JALLBA010001429.1:0-10685 GCA_036939675.1 Cyclostephanos invisitatus
AGTATAGTTGCCAGCTGAGTAATATATAGCTGGCAACTACATTCATAAAAATATAAATCAAAGTGTGGGAACTGGTATTAAAATTTTCGAGGTCTGTATCGGATTGTATGCAAAAGTATAGTTGTCAACTGAGTAATATATAGCTGGCGGCTACAATCATAACAATATTTTTGAAAACATGGGAACTGGTATTAAAGATTTTGAGGTCAGAATCCGATTGTATGACAAAAAATAGAGTTGCCAGCTGAGTAATATGACGCTGAGAACTGTAATCATAAATTTTTTGTGAGTTTACGAGGGAATCAATATGTCATACATTTTAGAGTTGCCGGGCTTGTATGCAAAAAGTATAGTTGGCAACTTGGGGTGAATAGAGCTACAAACTAGGGGGCATCCGCCCTGACTAGACGATAGTAGATAATAATTAGCACAACGCTCAGGGAGACTGGGCTGGCGCTGGGGGAAGGAGATTCATCCAACAATGATGACAATGGCAATGACGGTGGGATGAATTAGCATCAAGGCTCATGTGATTGCAGTTTGATCAAGTTAGTGCTGAGTTGGAGTGAATTCGATGTGTACAGTGGTGGGCTCAGGCTCGTCAGTGGCGTCGGCAGCGGTGGAGGCAGGATGATCATCAGTGGCAGCAGTCCAGAAGTCTCTCCCTCAGTTTGTCCCTCCGCAGGGCATCGTCGACGTGAATTGCACTGACCTACCATCAAACCAAAATGCTTTCATGGCAAAGCATGTTGATGCTGGCCCGCCAGAGAAGCATATCATCGAAAGACAGAAAACGGGAACAAAGCAAAATGGGCCACCAAAGATCCTCTTCTTGGCGGCAAAAGCAAGCATATCATCGACTCGGATGGCGGCAGCACAGACCAGACCATGATAACTGGTACGGTTGCTACAGATATGAGTCTCAGACTGGATGGGAAGGGTAAGTGAAGGGTTCATAAATTCATTGGTGTTTTGTGAGGGACATTTGAGTTGGGTTTTACTCCTATTGTTAGAATGGGCTGCGGTAAAATGATCAAGATTCATATCGTGTAGAACAAGAAGGGTAGATTCATTAATTGGTGTTTTTTGAGGGACATTTGAGTTGAGTGTTACTCCTATTTTTTGAAGGGGCCACCACAAAACAATCTGATTGATTTAAAGAACTTCTAACAACCTGCTCTTGTGCTAACACATGTTTGTCCTAGCAGTCCAGTATGAGCTCTTGGATGGTTTGGCAAAGGAGTTTGAAGGCTTTGAAAAATGGGGGCAAGTATTGGTGAGTCAGATGTGAATTGTGTTGTTAGCTACCTTTTGGTAGGTTCATATTTACCGACAAATGAGCGAGAGATCACCTTGCAGTCCTCCGAGAGCAAGTCCGACAGCTTTGTTTTCTCCCCACACTTTGCTGATGATGCACGGTGTGCAAGCATCATGAGGAGGAGAGTGATCCGGGCGAGGATGATTGCCATGTCCATCAGGTTGCCAGGTAGCAACACGGGCTTTCCATTCACTTGCAAATCAGCATCGAAATAATACAACATTGCATCAATATCCTGTAGGATTGTTTTGTGAAGTGCACTTTCAATCCAATGTTTGGCCCATGTGTCATCATCGAGACCGATGACTAGTCAGGTGAAGTCCCGATACTGATCCGCCAACATCTTGCTACTATGTCCCATCTCATCGTCGAGTTCAGTGCTTCCCGGGGGGGATTCACCAGCATTGACTGTGGTAGAGGCAGTGGCAACAGAGAAGGCTCGGGTGCAGAGGACATGCTCAGATTAGAAATAGTAATCTTCAAATCCTGCCGAATTGACCCGGCACGATGCATTTCATGGGGCAAGTGGTCGTCATCCATCCGTCAAATGGAACGCTGTTGACTTTGGTGGGGGACAAGGCCTTTGGAGGAGATGAACATGGGGCTTTGGGCTTGGGGTCGGCCATGACAAGAAGGCTAACGTGATTGCTACGGTTGACATTGTTAATGGCCATGATGAGATGATGAAGGGGGGGTGATGTAGTTTGTGATGCTGTGATTTGAAGATATCGTTGGTTGTCCCCAGAGGAGTGAATGGAAGATAATTTTGGGGTTAACAGATTTCTGAATTTCTAGAAAGGAGCCATTAGTTTTGGCGTCAAGCTTGGTGCAATTTTCCTCATAGGCTTGATTGTAGGAAAGCCTGCGCATTGTTCAGGAGCGGAAAGTGTGCAGTAGTTTCTTGGAATGTCATGCTGGTGGTGGCACGTTGCAGATCCCATTTGTCTGGGTGATAAAGGCATTCTTTCCAAAGGTCCAAGTCCAAGGCCAAGTATATTGAGGGAATCATACATGCAGCTTCCTACTTGCTCAGGTATGTAGTCTTGTCCTTCATCTACTTGGGGTGGCGGGGGTGCTGGGCATTGTCGATGCGGCGGGGAGGGGCAGGGGGTTGGGGAGGGGGCTGATCGTTGTTGGCATTGGCATTCATTTGAATCAGGCGTCTTTGTGTGATTTGCTCATCTCATTCAAGGGGGCATTGGGGGGAAAGGTTGCTGATGATGAGAGGGTGCATCATGGTTCTGGGGGCTTTGTCACGGTTGGGGCCAATCGTCAGGGTGAGTAGGCATTTCTGCTTGCCTGTCAATGAGGCAAGCCATGAGTTGGTCCCAGTATTGCTTATGGGACGCTTCTTGAATCAAATTATTGAGGGATCTGTAATCATCGATGGTGACTTTAGGTACTTTCACAAAGAAGAGTCAAATACTTGTCACAAGGAAGTCCTTGCTGTGGAGGAACGGGAACATAATCACAGCATGCGGTCAACATTTTTTGTGCTGGCCTGTCGAATGAACTGTGTATTGTCTTCTCGATGAAATCAAATTGGTGGGCAGTGATCATATTGGACACACAAGGTAAGTCATAAAACATTTGTCTAACATGCTCATTCTGAATTAGATCCTCATGTACTTCATCATTGACATGTGGAGGATTCTTCGAATGCTACGATGCAAGAACACTTTGATTTTGTTTGAGAGAGCTTTTTGAATTGACCACGTCTCACATCCCCACAGAAGCAGATTCATCAGGATTGCCCGGAACAGGAGGTACTTGCTCTAGATATCCAAGTGCAATGAGTTCTAGACAATTCTCAAAGCTCACATTGATTGAGTGGCTGCTGTCACTCGATTCTTGATGTCGAAGTCATTGCACAGGCCAAAGGATACAAAGGATTGAAGTTACTTGAAGTGATGGCAGAAAGTGACAGAGTCATCATCCACTTTGATTGGACAGGTTTCATTGAGTTAATCGTATAGGGCGCCTTCTTGCTCTCATCTTGTCCTCGCTTTCTGCTCATCTTGCCTGTTATTGGCGGTAATGATGTCAGCATTGTCCTGGAGGGCATTTTAGAAGTCAACGCTTTCCTTTCTGGAGTGCAGGTAAGTGTGAGTCGAAGAATCCTGGAGGGGGGAAGAAGTCACATTCCGTCTTGGAGGGGGAACCTTCTTGTCCAATGTGCATCTTGAGTCCAATTTTTGTGAAGTGCTTATAGATTAGATCAAGCCCTTCCATGAGATTGGCACACGTCGTGAATATGAAAGCTCCGTTGTTGACATAGAGGCACTGAAGGATTTCAACTGCAGTGAGCAATCTCAAGAGGTAGTCCTTTGGTAAGTGCCCACGTAGTTTTCCCCCTCCATTAGCTAGTTCTGTCCTGATTACTGATCGCACCGTGCAAATGCTAATTCCTGCATTTTTCCATTCAAATTCAAGGGTTTTGGCAAAGGCAGACATCAAGAAGAAGAACAGCACCAGGGCCGCCTTGCAGCACTCCCACGGTTTGCGAGAACTCTTGCACTTCCTTTTCTATCGTCAATACGACCACCAAGTTTTGAAACATTTTTCCCGCTGATGAGACAAAGCTGGGGGAAGGGCTGTACTTTTTGAGTAGCGTGAGTAAGACCTCATGGTTTGCCATGTCATATGCTTTGACAAGATTGACAAAGGCAACATAAGATGGTAAGTTCTTGAGAATAAAAAGCCCATCTAGGAATCTGAGTTCTGGCATACTCTCGGATTGGAAGCGTGTTCCATTTTCGATTAGTCGACAAAATGCTCTCCCATTCATCACCAAGCTGAAAATCTTGGAGCAAACATCCATGAGCATTACTCCCCTCCACTTACTTGAATCTGACAGATCACCACTTGTTGGGACTGGGATGCATAGGCTGCGATGCCATTGCTCGTGATCAGCTGTTCTCATGAAATAGCCATTGCATTGTTTGTACACATGGCGTAGGTTTGCAGTGGACATGGCGTTTAACACATCTAGTGGTACTCCAGTCAGTTCTGCGGCCCTGGCATTTTTTAGCCTTTTCACCGCTTTAATGAATTCTTCCCTGGTGATAGGATCATTGACTTCCTATAACGTCCTTTGCTAAGGAACTTTTTTGACAAACTCCAGGTCAACTGGGCGGTGATTATTGTAGACTCGCTGGAAGTGGGGGGCAAAGACTGACATGTTTTCAGCTGCATTCGTAGGGCGCTTTCCATAGGGGAGTCACATTGCCATCGTTAGCTGGCACTGGTACTGGCGCTGATGGTGTGCGGTTTCTCCAGGAGACAAATGTGTTCCCAGGCCAGGCGTGGCTCAATTCTCATGTAGTGGATCTTCCTGCAGATGTCAGCATACCATGTGGCTTTCGCATGTGACACTGCATGGGCGATGTGTATGGACCAAGCCCTTGCATGTGTTCCTCACCAGTGCGTGTGCCTATTCGTGCATTGATGTCACCACTGATGATGATCTGTGTGTTCGTGTTGATGGAGTTCAACATTGAATCAAGTACTGTACAGAATTTATCATGATGTTGGTCAGCACACGGGAACCATGTTGAGATGAGGGTCACTGCATTTGATTTTCCTTTACGCCTTCTACCTCTCTTGTCAAACGAGTCAAATTTGAGGTTGACGCAAAGTAGTCGACATGCAAAGTCTTCTTCAAGATCAATGGTAATGGGGGGGGGTGATCCTGCAAGTTTCCATGCCTCATGGAACTGGGGGAAGAGTATGATCGCAGCACCCCAGAAGAGATGTTGGCGACCGTTAACTCCTCTTACAGCATTATGATGTGTCAAAGTTGTCCTTCTTTCCAGGTCTCTTGGAGGAGCCATGCTCCAGCGTCATGTTGGAGCATGTAGTGAATGATGAACTCCAATTTTGAGAGGTCTGGGGGCACGTCGATGAGGATGTTTCCATCAGTGTCTCGTGGGCGTCGCCACAAGCCACGTTCATTTTGAGTATATATTGTTGTCATAGTGTGTGTATCTTTGTTGTAATTCAGAGTGCTATTGCAAACGGGGTCATAGGGTTGTAGTGGTTGGTCGGGGGGGTTCTCGTCGTTGGTCGTTGGACAAACTGATTGAACAGCTATGAGTGTTTTCGTCCAGTGGATTTGATGTGAACATCCAGGGGCTATCACAGGGGGTGCCGGTGTCCATTCCACCTCATAGGTAGAGTGGTGATGACAGCGTTGATGGGGAGTGCTTGTGTAGTGGGTGGGTGGATGGACCCAATCTGCTGGGGAGGTCAGTCGTTTGTGCACTTTGTCGTGGTGGGGGCGTGTGTAGTGGTTCTTTGAAGATTGTATTAGTAGCAACTCCATTGACATAGGCAAGTTCCAGCATGGCAATGGCATTGGTGATGAGATCTGTGATCTCTAGACTGTGGATCTCACAGTCAATCTTGTCAGAGACCAAGGCAAAGATATGCTTGATGGGGCTTGTGATTAGTCAAATGGAAGTTTTGTTGTCACTTTTAGGATTGAGGATGCAAATTGTGTTGCTGAGGTGGTTATCAGCAAGGTGGAAGTTGGCGAGTTCACAATCAATGCTAACTGAGGTGGTGTTGATGAAGTGCACAAAGGAATCGTCATGGGAGGGGTTATTGTGTGATGGATGATGTGTCTTGGATGAAACATTATCTTCCAAATTTTTGACTTGGCCGGAGTAGGCAGCAAGAAAATGGTGGTGGAGGAGCAGCAAGCAATTGAGTTTTGTTTCCAGTAGCGTAAGTTGGGCACTGGTGACGGTGGACTCGATGGGTTTTGTTGTCGGTGACTAAGATGTATTGGACATGGAGAAGTGCAGGTGGGGCAATGGTGTTTTTTAGGTGTCGAGCCTTTTTCCCAGCAACGCATGAGTGCAACCCCCTCTCGGTTGTGGTAGTGTAGAGGATGGTGGATCTCGGAGGTGACTTGTGTGGGTGATGAGACAGGAGCGATGGGGCAGACGTTGCGGGTGTGGCGGTGCCATGGTTGACCTCTATTTGGAGGATCATCATACAAACCATAGAAATTCCTAAATGCCCTTTTTTGCCAAAGACAATGGCGTGCGGTGGCCTGGGCTAGCAATATCAGGGCCGCTGCCGCTCCTCCGCAGATGTTGCTTTACACTATTGCACTAAATATTGGTATGAATCAACTGAAGGATCAACAGGGTGCTAGCTGTACTGAATCAGGAATTGGCAGCTAAAATCAACCTTCAGCATAATGGTTGATTTTATAATCATGCAGAATCAAATTGATGTAAAATCGAATTTACATGGGTAAATTCGATTTTAGGTCATTTAAAATCGACATTACCTCCATGTAATATTGAATAATAAGGGTTACTCAAATTTCAAAAGCAGGCACCCTGGGGCAACTAACCCATCAAGCTACCCTTAATTATTGCCCCGATAGTTATGGTTGCATGCGCTGACCCAATAGTAAGGGTTGCATGCTGCTGCTCCGATGGTTTGGGCTGTGCACCTTGACCTGATGGTTAGGGTTGCATGCGGCTAACCCGATGGTTAGGGTGGCACATGGCAGGGGGGTTGGGTGGTTGGTGTAAAGTATGAAACATATCAATTGATATTATATGGTCTTGTCTTGCCATAAAATCGAATTTAGATGGCTAAATTTGATTGTATGGGTGTCAAGTCATGCCATAAATTCAATTTTATCGAGCTATGAGTGCATGTAATATCAAATTTAGTCTCCGTGTTGGAAACATCTGATATCAGATGCTCCATGTTGCCCATAAAATCGAATTTAGGGGCATTTAAAATCGAATTTTTGATTTCCGGATTGGTAACATCCGATATTACATGGATAATTAGTCCTCTAAAATCAAATTGATGGGCATAAAATTGAACTGACCCGATATTAGGTTTGGCATGGTGTGGGAGGTTGGGTGGTTGGTGTAAAATAAAAGAATTTTGCATAACCCTTATTTCAAATCATCGCCATTCAGATCTAGAATCAGCATACACGTAAAATTGAATAAGTGTTCGTCACTGCCATTAAAAAAAGAAACGTCCCATATGCCTCATGGATTTATAACACGTCGGGAAGAGGCCACGGCGCGCGTAGGGAGGGGTGTGGGGGGGGGGGCTGATATCTAAGAGTTCTTTCCCTCATCCGTAACAATACACTACATCATCTCAGTGTTCTTCCCCATCGTCCACATATCCCTCCGGCAGTGCAGCCTCGACAGTCAAAACGTCCTCGGAGATCAATCCCCAGACAGGGACGTGACTCATGCCCTGAGACTCGAATAATTTTTTCCTGCTCGGCAAACCGCTATCCTCCGGCGGATCAACGAACATCTTCAGCTCCACGACGCACGCGCATTCGACCACGGTGCCGCCGAGCGCGTGCACGAGCGTTATGGCCGAGCTCAACGTCCCGCCCGTCGCCACGAGGTCGTCGATGATCAATACCCGGTCGCCTTTCTTGATCCTATCCCTCTGGACGGTGAGTCCACTCCTCTTGCCGTATTCGGTATCGTACGCGCTCGACGAGATGGTATTTGGCATCTTCCCCCCCTTGCGCATCATGATGAAGGGCACCTTCAGCGCAAGGGCGATAGGCGGGCCGAGGACGAAGCCTCGAGCGTCGAGTCCCGCGATGGAATCGATGGCATGATCGCCCCCCCCGGAATACCTCGCGACGAAAATGTCAACGATCTTCTGGAATACGTCAGGCTTGGCTAAAAATCCGCCTGTAATTATTTATAAGCATATTTTATTATTAGATATGGACAGTTATGTTGCGCATGTTATTGTTAACAACACGCACCGATGTCGTAAAATCGTGGTATGCCCTTGAATGGGTAGTAGGGAAGGTGCTTGGCGATTTCGCGGGCCTCGTCGCCGTCCTGCTCGTATGTTCTTTTGCTAGCTTGCATGATGCAATTGCTTTCGTCGTCGTTGTTGTCTGCGATTGCGTCGATGTCGAAATTGAGACTACTTTGTGACGAAAGAAGACTGTTCGTGGCGTGACAACTCTCGAGGCGGGATTGGAGGTCAAGGGCCTCGGCTACTCCCACTCCTAGAATAATAATTAGCAATGCGCGGGGCAATGCGATGGCGAAGAAGATTGAACGATGCCTTGTCGTCGTCGTAGTTGTCGTTGTCGTCGTCATCCGCGGTTTGCTCTGAGAAGGGGATTAAGTACATTTTTTTATTGTTTTTTGGATTTTTTGGCAAGCACTCTGGTCAAGATCAGCGCTCCAAAACTTGTACAACGTCTGCCCTTCGGCAGTCTGACAACACCTCATAATTTCCCAAGAAAGCGGCAGGTCTGCAACAGACAGATTTTTCCAACTCGCTTGCTGATCTCCTAACGCTGATCTTGACTTTAGTTTGCATGGGAAGAAAAGAAGACAAGAAACAAATCATTGTGCACCTTCGCTGCCTTTTCATCGTCTCGCGTCGTCGTCTCGGCTCGGCTCGTCTCGTCGTCGTCGTATCCATCATTCATGGCATCTGAATTAAATTCCATCGTCTTCGGCCGCCTCGCCGGCGTGTATCGCGACCCATCCCGCATCATCAAGGACGCGGCATCTCTCCGCTCCACCGACCTAGGCTCACGACTGCTCCCTCTGGCGGAGCCGCTGGTAATGAACGACGGAACCCCAGTTGCGGTGCTAACGCTCCAGGGCACGCTCCCCATGACCTTCCGCGGCAGCGAGTACCACATACCCATTGACCTGTATGTGCCTCCCCAATACCCCGTCCGCCCACCCATCATATACGTGAGGCCTGCGCGCAATATGACCATCAAGGCCAATCATGCAAATGTCGGACAGGACGGGATGGTATACATGCCCTATCTGCACAATTGGAATGCCGACACCCACGACCTCACCGNATGTCGGACAGGACGGGATGGTATACATGCCCTATCTGCACAATTGGAATGCCGACACCCACGACCTCACCGAGGCAGCGGTGTGGTTGAGCAGTATCTTCGGCGATGAGCCGCCCTGCTATAATGTCGACCCCCCCCCTCCTCCGTATCCCAACTCAGATGATCCCGCGACTATCTCTCCCATCAATAATGTGGAATACACAGCCAGGGTGAATGCAGAGGTGGCCGCTCGCACCCGTCTCGTTGAGGAGGCAAGGCGGCGAGAGGAAGAAATAGCAAGGGAGCGCATCCGTATAGCAGAGGAGGCAAGGGAGCAAGAGGCAGAGAGAATAGGCATCCAGCTACGAATGGAGCGAGCCGAGGAGGCAGCAAGGCAACGAGAGGCAGAGAGAATAGCCAGAGAGAAGGAGCGTATCCATCTATTCGAGGTGGCAGCAAGGCAGAGAGAGGCAGAGAGAATAGCCAGGGAGAAGGAGCGCATCCGTATCACCGAGGAGGAAAGGCTACGAAAGGAGCGAGCCGAGGAGGCAGCAAGGCAGCAAGAGGTAGAGAGAATAGCCAGGGAGAAGGAGCGCATCCGTATCGCTGAGGAGAAAAGGCTACAACAGGAGCGAGCCGATGCGATATCGGCCGCGACGTCGAGGGTGCAATCGGCGATGGAAAGCCTGTGCAATCGTGCGAGGGAGGAACTCAGGGTCGAACTCATGGATCAGAAGAGGTTGGAGGCCGGTATGAAGCGAATTGACGTCCTGATGGAGGAGGGGAAGGAGGAGAAGGAGAAGCTCGTAACCGAGAATGCGGAATTAGAAAAGTCCACACTTGTGCTTCAACGGTGGCTCACAACGGTTGAGAAGGAAACGCAACGACGACGAGGCCCTGAATACGACAATGAGGAGGGTGAGAGACGCGAGGACTGGGATAAGGACGGGGCGATAACTGACCTAATCGCGATCCCGGCGGATACACGATCAGCGCAGATGCTCGCTCTAAACGCAGAGAGCGCAGCTATCGACGATTGCATATACTACCTGGACATGGCATTGGAAGGTAGGAACCTGACGATGGAGGTGTATTTGAGAGAGGTGCGAAAGCTGACAAAGCGACAGTTTCTTGCCAAGGTAAATAGATTGTGTTGGTTGAATATGTCATCAAATCATCATGGTGATGCTGTTATTCGATTGATTTCTATGTTTTTATTCAACACAACGTAATATTTTCACCTCTTATCACTTTATGCGTCATACTTTTATTCATTGGGATTCTCAAAATATAAATTTGTTGTGCTGCGGCTTGCAGGCACACTTGATGAAGATCGAGAGGGAAGCTCAAGCGGCAGAATATCGGTGGCAAAGAGCAGAGGGGCCGAAATAACGGACATCAAGGCTTGTTGATTAAGTTATGGTATTATCTTCGGGTTAAGCACAAAATGCTACCAAAGGGGGTCGGTCGACTACCGTATAAGCCGGGGTTTAAGCACCACCGGGGTTTAAGCACCAGACACTAAATCTATCC
>JALLBA010001430.1:0-11162 GCA_036939675.1 Cyclostephanos invisitatus
TCTATGTACAATGCTGAGGTGTAGAACACCTGACGTAGCAGCCCTGGAAACTCTCTGAAGATTATATTTAGATAATCTCTTATTATTACTCCAAGCTCACAATTTCATCACTCTTCACTTTTTTCCATCTTTTGTTGCCTTACTCTCGTTCCCTGAGGTAGCGCAGGGGGGACTCATTGCTGAGCCACTCCAACCAATCAGCCAACTCTTGCCTCAATTCGCCCAAGGCCCTGCCATACCGAAGTAGGCAGTTCCTAAAGATGACATCATCAAAGCTGCTCGGACCCGCGCTCCTGCTCATTCGTAGAGCTAGTGTCTCCAGGTCCTCGGAGGTGCAGTCCATTGGCATCGCCATTGGTGCCTCATCGCAATGCTTGAAAGCGATACATTTTGGATCCTTGAGATCTGGGATCCTGGTATCATGGTGTTGTGAGAGAAGCACCTTCATCACCGGTCTTCCTGTCTTGGTGCAGGCGTCTTGTGGCAACAAGACTCCACTGCTGTCGTGATTGGTCGCAAAGCGTACAGCAGTGCAAAGCTTACCATTGAGGACCATTGAATTGTATTTGCATGCAATTACATCCTCATCAATCATGCCTCGGCCGCTGCCTACACCCCTCATGGCCTCCCCCACGATGTCTTGCACATGGGCATCATATTGGCTATCTGTCCACAGTTTCAGCCGGCGTTCCACCCTGCGTTTGATGTCACATGCTCTGATCAAGCCCGGAGGGGGGTTTGAGCAGTTGCTTCAGACCGGCGGTTCTGACATTTCCTTGTTCCTGGGTAAAAGCTAACGCACTCCCTCCCCCCGTTGCGGCATTCGCATCGGGTTTGAGTAGCGCTTGAGCTCAAAAATTGGGTGCAGCTGCAGCACCTTGCAGGCTTGCTCGACGTCGAACGTCATTGGCTGTTGAGTATGACAGACCTATTCAGCTATTTACTCCCGTATCCAGCCGTTTTTCAGACCTGTTGATTTGGAAAACAGCAAAATGTTTTCTGTGTTGAAAAAGGAAAACATATTTCCATTTCCCACACACGTCCTTCCCAATCTACCTTCCAAGCTTGTTGTAACAGCTCCATTGGTCGATTTGGTAAGGCAATCCCTTGTTACCAAACATAGAGAGTATCAATTCAATCCCACCTTCAGTTGGATGTTCACCTAGACTCTCATATGGTTCTACAGGCTCTGTAATTTCAACTGACATGGGAAAGGAGAAGTCAAAATTTGATGCCAATACATTTCTACTGGAATTGAATTGAGAAATCAAAACTTTGTTCATAAATCATCAAAAGCATAATTTGACCAAAGTCTTTCAATATCCAATTAATTATCCCACTACAAATCCAACCCATCCGCCTTGATTCATCACCAAGTCTCCTCGGTTCATTCACAGTACTCAGTGTGGTTATGAGCCCAAAATAACTTTGACATCATCTTCTAAACGAAGAGGATCACCTCTTCCAAGTCACTTCGCCCACTGAATGAGCAAAGAATCAAGCCCTTATCCTCTAAGATCTCGAAGCCAATCTCTCACTCCTCGTAGAGTTTGTAGGTCAATGGCTCAAGTAAGGAGCCATTCCCAAGTTTCATCTGGAACTTCTACACAAGCTTCAGTACTTTCATCCTCAAGTACCATATCATCGACCATGTCCAAGTTTGATGCCATGTTCCCTGGAGTGGGAACCCCTTGCTCTGATGAAGACATTGCCAAAGAAATGGCAACTCTTGCAAAAGCAAATTGCAGGACAGGCAATGAGCTCGCCAAGAATCTTTCCCTGGCTACAACCTCTGTGGAATTCAAGTTTGGAGTTACTAATGGACTCACTATCCGCAACTCTGGCAAGATTGAAGACGGCAATTACTTCTCCAATGAGATTGCCAACATCTTCTCCAACAATGGCTGTGATTGCTTCTTTTCTTTGTGCAGCTTGAGTTATTATTCGAGCTCTGTTTGTTTGGAGGTTTTACTATCACGTGTATGAGCAATTTCCTCCTCATTTACTTTGGTCATAAATCATCTAAAGCATCAATTCGACCAAATTCTTTCAACTATCCAATTAGTTATCCTACTGCGAATCCAACCTATCCGCTTTGATTGATCACCAAGTCTTCTCGGTTCATTCGCAGTACTTCTTGTGAGGTCTGCTAAGGGTTGGTGGAATGCGGGCATCTTCTGACGCAACTGGGTCTGATGCTGATGCAAGCCAGCCTTTCTTGTGGGATGACCTTTCGTGGGGGAGGATGTTTGGAAGGTGGGCGATGTGGCATTATTGTGTGATGTCATGTAGTCCTTTAACTATAGTAATGGAATGTCCAGGTGGGGGCTGCACGTCCAGTGAGCTTTGGTAAGCTCTAGTATTGGAAACGGCCTACCATCACCGATGACTCAGTTAGCACACATATTACGTCCCTCCATCCACATCTTCTCTCTCCTACATAATCAACCTTTGGACCCATTCTGAGTGCAATTCCACCAACAAATCATCGACTTGTTGATGAATTCCCACTTGTCATGCCGATGCCAGTGTAGTGATTGCAATTCGTGGTGCCCGGGGGATGATGGTCATATCAAAAGGAATAGGTAAAATTTCGATTTCGAATCATAATAATGCCAAAACGTCCGAGAACTACGATACGTTGCGAGTGGGTAATCAACGGTACAGAAGATCGGCACGTCTCTCGTATCAAAATCAATGACCAACGAGTCGAGCAACACGTGTCCTAACTTATGAATTCGAAGCGGGTCGCACCAGGTCCACCACCGCCCAACGAGGTCCGTAACATGGCGTCGACTTCCATTTATCGCGGCATGGACGAGACGAACGAATTGGTGGGGGAGGGGGGGGAGAGAGAGGGCTCGCATTCAATCGGATGTTGCGAGGATGGATAATATTTTATTACTCTCTATTTGGTTTGTTAGGGACATAGGGCATTATTGATTACTTAGGCCATCGCGTACCCTACACCACCTAAATGTTTGCTTTGTCACTTATCATTCGCCTTCCCAGCGAGCTCTCATCTCTTACAATCCCCGAGGGTGAGAATTACAAATTGCCACTGACGATCATGACGCAATGGGCGTTTCGTATTTAGTACAATAATCCTAATGAGCGGGCGCACTGGACGTCAACCCTGCAAGATCTCCATAGCTTCCCATTTCCAACACAAAGCTGCCTTGGTCAGGCTCAGGTGTATTCCATTTCCAACCGGTAATCTCATCCATGTCGACACCAAACTCATGAATATGTATCTTGTGCCGGACCAAAAGGCTTTTCATTTCCTGTCGAAGGTAGGGCGCTGTCCACTTCGAGGTCAGGTCAACAGAGTCGCACTTGTTTTCGATGAAGTCGCACGCATCGATGACCAGATGGTACCGATCCACCTCATTCATGACCGTCATATCGAATGCCGTACTGATGGTACCTTCCTCCTTGTATCCCTTGACCAAAAAGTTACGATTGGTTCGATTGTATATTAACTTTTCCACGAGGTGCACGTAGGCATGAAACGCAAAGACGACGGGCTTGTTCTTCGTGAAGATGGAATCGAATTGATCGTCCGGCATACCATGCGGATGCTCGTCGGGACGGTTCATGCGCATCAGGTCCACCACATTGACGAAGCGTATCTTTAGGGCTGGCATGCTCTTGCGAAGGATGCTCACGGCAGCCAGGGCCTCGAGCGTTGGCACGTCACCGGCGCACGCCATGATAATGTCCGGCTCGCAGCCCTTATCGTTGGAGGCCCATTCCCAAATGGAAATGCCCTGAGCGCAGTGCTGTCGGGCCTCTTCTACTGTGAGCCATTGAGGGGCGGGATGCTTTCCGGCTGTGATGGCATTGATGTAGTGCCTTGACTTAAGACAATGATGCATGACAGATAGGAGGCAGTTGGCGTCCGGAGGGAGGTAGATTCGAACAATCTCAGGTCGTTTCGTTGCTAAATGGCCGATGAATCCTGGATCTTGATGTGTGAAGCCATTGTGGTCCTGTCTCCAGACGTGCGAAGACAGGAGAATGTTGAGAGACGGAAGCTCATTTCGCCACGAAATCTCCCGGCACATTTTGTACCACTTTTGATGTTGGTTCACCATGCTTGTGATGATGTGGATGAAGGCCTCGTACGAACTGAGAAGTCCGTGCCTCCCAGTAAGCAGGTATCCCTCTAGCCATCCCTCACATTGATGCTCCGAAAGCATTTCCATCACGCGACCGTCCTGCGCAAGGGTGTCATCGTCGACATTGGTTTCCCCCATCCATTGCTTCTTCGTAGCTTCAAAGACGGCACCCAGACGATTCGAGGCAGTCTCGTCGGGCCCAAAAATGCGAAAGTTTCGAGCGGCCTGGTTGCACCGGATCACATCGCGGAGGAACGGTCCAAGAGTTCCAGTGTCCGACGCCATGACTAAGCCACGCTTCGGGTCCTTGATTCCGTAATCCGCAAAGTTGGGAAGGACGAGAGGTTTGACGATTGGATTAGTGATCTGGTTGTTTCCCATCCGAAGATGCCTCGGAGGCACGAGGGCTTTCAGCTCCGGCTTGAGTCGACCATCAGGCCCGAACAAGTTCTCCGCATTGTAACTCTGCAACCATTCAATTAGGTTCGTCAAGTGCTTCGGGTTCTCAGCTGGGGAACTCATGGGAACCTGATGAGACCTGTAAGAACCTTCGATCTTCAGCCCGTCAACGACCTTGGGTCCAGTCCATCCTTTTGGCGTGCGCATGATGATCATGGGCCACACCGGTCGATCCAAGTCTCCATCAGTCTCGGCGGCAATTTTCTTGATGCTTGCGATCTTGTCGAAGCAGTAATCAAGAGCCTTCGCCATGGCGGGATGGACAAGACCCGGATCGGATCCCTCAACAATGATCGGTTCGTATCCGTATCCAACGAAGAGCGAGGTCAGTTCCGAAACGGGAATGCGATCTAAAATGGTTGGGTTCGCAATCTTGAACCCGTTCAAGTGAAGTATCGGCAAAACCACGCCATCCGTTTTCGGATTGAGGAACTTGTTCCCGTGCCAGCTGGTGGCCAGCGGTCCAGTCTCGGCCTCGCCGTCGCCGACGACGCATGCCACGACCAGGTCGGGCATGTCGAGCACCGCCCCATACGCGTGGGAAAGGGAATATCCCAGCTCCCCGCCCTCGTGCATCGAACCTGGCGTCTCGGGTGCCACGTGCGAGGGGATGCCGCCCGGGAAGGAGAACTGCTTGAACAGCTTGCCCATACCGACCTCGTCCTCGGTAATTTCCGGGTAGTACTCGGTGTATGTTCCCTCCAGGTACACTTGCGCGACGATGGCCGGGCCTCCGTGACCGGGTCCGGAGATGTAGATCATGTTTAAGTGTCGTTCGCAAATGATGCGGTTCAAGTGAGTGTATATGAAGTTTTGACCGGGCGTCGTACCAAAGTGACCGAGTAGATGGGTCTTGACATCGCTCAGCGCCAACGGGCGCTTCATTAATGGATTCTTGTCGAGCAGGTAAATCTATATTCGAGAGCGAGATAGCGAACGTTCGTTGATGAGATCATATACCAATACACATCATCGGGGTTTGAGTCTCTGATTCTAGAAATACTCACCTGTCCGACACTAAGATAGTTCGAGGCTTGCCAGTACAAGTGAAGAAGCTTGAACTCCTCCGGAATTGGAGTGGCGGCGCCTCCATTGGTCACTGCGTTCACAGTCATGTTTGCTGTTGTTTATTTTTTTTATTGCGGTTTTTCGTCTTCGATGTTTTTATGAGAGATCTTTGGATCTATCTGTTGCAAGATGGATCTTCGACGGAGGATTCGTGTGATAAGTCACGACAGCCAAAAAAGAGATAAGTTCATGCAGCTTTCAGCTCTACAACTCTTTGTTCTTCGAATCTCTTAAAAAAGAAGATTCCTTTCCAGATTCGTTAAGTGATCGCGCGCGATTGAGTACTATTAGGTAATGTTGTCGTAACAGAAGTCTCTCGAAAATAAAAATTCCAAGCCAAAGATTTTTCTGGTCGACGCCGTGAGAGATGGTTCGCCTAGGTATGTTGAATCTCTGGAGAGGTACTGAGAGAGTACACACGATATCTAGATACCGAAAAGTAACACGCGAACCCTCGAGGATATCTACGCTGATTCAGAGTAGATCGGATTATCGACTTCCTTCTTGACGGGTCAACTTCCTTCTCGACGGGGCATGCCAACGCCATGAAATTTTCGTTGCAATCACGAAAAGTAAAACGACCACCACAATTTATCTCTACATGGTAGTATGCCTCAATCCATGAAGGACCTTGTTTTTGCACTCAACTGCGGTTCATCCTCGGTAAAGGCATCCATCCTACGCGATCGGGACCATATCCTGCACGTCCTCGGCGAGCGATTGGAAACGGAGCAGTCCACCATCCACATTCGTTTCATCGATGAGGATGAGATTAACATTGTCGAACCCAACATCGATCACGTCCGAGTCTTGGAGGAGATCATCCTCGTACTCAAAGATCGATCGCTCCTCGAGCATGTCTTCGCCGTTGGACACCGGGTCGTTCACGGGGGGACCATGTTTCACAAATCTACCCTCGTCACCGCCGAAAACGTCGAGGGAATCGATGGCGTTTCACATTTAGCACCCCTGTGAGTACTCACGCGACAATTACAAAAACACAGCATCCCTCATCAGTTCTAATGTGCCCTTCGTCCATTTTTTTTGTCGCTGCTATGTTCGTTGTGTCCTAAAAGTCACAACCCTTCGAGTGTGAGAGGGATCCGGCTAATGCTTGCGAAGCTTCCCGGCGTACCGAATGTCGCGGTGTTCGATACGTCCTTTCATGCGACGATACCCGAGAAAGCGTACACCTACCCCCTACCCATCGAATATCGAGAGATGCAAATGCGAAAATTCGGCTTCCACGGCACGTCGGTCCACTACGTCTCGCAAATCGCCACCGACATCATCCGTCGACGCAATATGAGGCATACGGCACCGTCGTCATCGCCAGCAGCGGACCGTCCTCCGCAACGCGAACAGAATACCGAGCCCAACAACAATATGGTCGTATGTCACCTGGGGAGCGGCGCCAGCGTCACCGCAGTCGTGGGGGGGGAGAGCAGGGATACCTCCATGGGATTTACCCCCCTCGCGGGGTTGATGATGGAAACCCGATGCGGGTCCGTCGATCCATCCCTCGTGGGATACGCCTGCCATGCTCTGAACAAGAGCGTCGACCAGGTTACTTCCGACTTCAATACTAAAAGCGGACTCAGGGGGATGGTCGGTCCGGATGATGATTACGATATGAGGGCACTGCTGGGACGAAGGGATGCCCAGGCATGCTTGGCGGTCGACATGTTCGTGTACCGACTCGCGCAGAATATCGCTTCCGCCATGGTCGGACTCGATGGGGCCATGGACGCCCTGGTGTTCACGGCCGGCATTGGCGAACATTCGGACGAGATCCGACGTCGTACGATCCGCGCGTTGCTCCCCATCTTACCAAACGTACGGCTCGACGAGGAACGCAATGTCGTTCATGGGAAAGACTCCGATGGAATTTTCTCTGTGGATGGGACGCTCCCCCTGTTGTTGGTAATACCCACCGATGAAGAGGTCATGATTGCTCAGGAGTGTCGGCGTGTCATTGCAAATTCCTATACATGAAAGGAAACACGTAACTCTACTTGTTGGTGGAGCCCTCAAAAGTTGGTCTCGATTGAAAAGCCTAGTCTTTAAACGATTCCTCGTATTGGAATAAAGTATACCATCGGCAAATATTGGTGTAGTTCACAAGGGTTAAAGCGTCTAAATTCATGGGTCTGTGACATCGGTACTAAGTAATTACATCCCTCACGTTTGTACCATTCATCAGAAGCAAACATTGCTAAGATCCTGGACCGCGTCCAGCTCCTCAAAATGCGATATGTAATCGTTCGGGGCCGATGGCAACGGTTCCTCCATGAGGCCAAGGATCCCCCCCCATTGCTTCATCTCATCCCGATGAGAGGGGGGCTTGTGAAATGTCGACACTGCCGTCTTCTGCATGAAGGTGACGACTCGAACGATTGGCACGCGATCGCCATCGTCGAATATCGACCCGAGGACCCTCGTTCGCAACCCATCGAACGTCGCGTCCAAACACGCCCGCTCGGCGCGCGCGAATGCCGGACTTTCCAGAAGGTCGTAGGTCTCGTCGAGGATGTACCTCGCCAACTCGTCGGATCCGTCGTCCTTTCCATCGCGGTCGTCGATATCGTCGTCGACGCCCCCCACCGATTCCTCCGGCGGAATTACGAACCGCGCAAGGGCGCTGCCGCGCGTGCCTTCGTCTTCCATCCCACCCCCCACCCGTACCAACTCGATGTCATCGCGGACGCATTTCAGCCACGCGGAGACGTCTTCGCACGTGGCATCGTCGAGGAGGACGTCGACATCCCGCAATGCGCGATGGACCTCATTCCTCACCGACTCGGTCATGAACGGTATGCCCTCCGCGAAGAGGCGGTGGTATGTTTTCGACAGGACGGTCTGATGCGACGATCGATACCGATCGGCGGCCGTCGTCGTCGATGGCACGGACGTGGTGGGACCTCCCTCCCCCCCCCTCTCCTCCTGCTCCTCCCTCAACAGCCTGCCCCCCAGTAAATTAACTTGCACGTTGAGCGTTAGGAAGATGAGCGTATGGGCGTAGACGGTCGTTATTAGCCGCGTCATGGACTTTTCCTTGATATCGTTCCACAGGCATATCTCCCTCTCCGTCACGGCGTCCTCGTCGTCGTCATCCCCCGCCATCGCCCCCCCCCCCCTCTTCCTCTCTCTCAACCTCCTCAATTCCGCCGTTTCGGAACTAACGTCCGTCCCCCCCGCGATGGCCATCCTCAACGTCGGCAAGAAGTCCATCATCGCGCGGGAACATTCGCGTCGACACCTCATCATGCGCGCGGAGCGTTCGCGATCGCATTCGTCGTCGTCGATTATGGAATTCGTCGTCGGCGACGTGGCGGTCGTGCCCTCGCGCGGGGAGGGGAGACGACGACGATCGTGGCGATGGCAATCCTGGGGCGGAGACGGCCTGTGCGACCTGTCGTCGTGACGTCCGCCGTGGCCCCATCGGACGCGCGATCGTCGCGATCGACGCGATGCGGCGGTGGCATCCGTCGGTGCCAACGGCGGCGCGCGGCTCCCTCCGGCGGCGGTCCCGCCATCGCAGCGTGCATCATCCACCGTCGTCCTCATCTCCCCCCCGTCGTCGAAGTTCGCCACGACGTCGCCGATGAAGGACGGACTGTCCATCGCCTGCTGCTCGTGGGGGACACGACGATTACGATACAATCCCTCCTCCTCGAGTATGTCCCTTCCCAATGCGGCGCGCAATCCCTCCCTCGCCACCTCGTCTTCCTCGCCGTGATCGTCGGTCCATTCTTGCAGAAAATCCCCGCCATTCTCGTCGCTGTTGTCGTCGTCGTGGTGATGGTCGTATCCGTCCTTCCTCGCGTCATCGTCCCCGTCGTCATCGTCACGAAATAACGTTGAATACGCCCAAATACATAGGCGGTAGGCTCCATAGACGACGATGGCGGCGGTTGCAACATTCCTCAGACCATCATGGCGACGATGACGTCTACGACGGCGGGAGGATTCGATGCGCGGATTGTTGGGGAACATGATGCTTATGCACTGAAAAGTCGATTATTATTTCCCGATTTTTCCTTTTGGGGGGAGGAAAAAATAGGTTGCGCCTTTGTGATTGCAAAATAATATGCGCTCCCCAGCCCCCACGAAGCTGAAAAACGGGGTTTAGCACCCCCAGACATATTCCCACACAAGTCAAGAATAAAAATCCCGGTCCGAAACGATGGGGTCTTGCTATGTAAGCCGACCTTAGAGCCAAAAAATCCATAAAATCACTACATGAATTAATGCCTATCGTCTAGTATGGGCGTACGCCATATGTAGGGTTATCAGCCACAAAATGAACTTTGCCGCTACTTTCATATAAAACCATCAACCCCCCCCCCCCCCCCCCACGCGCGTTCAGTTACCCTTGGTTCCAAGATTATGCCGATATCCGGTCGCCCGCCATAGTCCATTCCTTCATCATTAATTATTAATAATAAGCATTGAACCCCACCCATTTTCGTAACCCCACATTTTTCACCCCCACGCTTGTCCGCATCGTATCTGTCCTATCCCCAAACTGTTGGTTGTCAAATAATACCATAAAATTTCTCAAATCCGGAATTATCTATCGATATGCGGCGGTCGCCGCCCGATGGCTGTTGACTCCAATTGCTCCTACTCCATCGATGCTATCGTGCTGGAGCGTCTTTTCTCTTTTGTTTCCTCTCGCCCATCCCACAACACCACACTAAAATCCAAAAATAACTAGCTGACCATGACCGATCTGCCCCCGGCCCCTATTCGGATCAATTTCTCATTCTGCACTGCCCAATAAATTCACCCCTTATATCAACATGACGCGAAAACCATTCTCCAAATTACTGGATTTGTTCTATCTCCATTGCGCTGAGAATCATGTGCCGCTTCAAACAAAGAAGGGCATGATCGATGCAGCGGTCTGGACGATGCGTTACATCCTTCTCGATGACCTCGCTTCCACCGACTCAATTGATTCCATGCGGTCTCAATTTGTCAATGATCTCGTCACCGAACACAAGTGCACTGGTTCCAATGCTGTATTTTATTCAACTAAATACATTGGATCCATATTGATGCAGCGGCTCGATTTCAAAGATGATCCAGCATTCAACATAAAAGAACTGTACCGGGGTCATAATTATGCCGAAAGTAATATCCATCGGGGGGGGATGAGGAAGGTAGCAAGGGACGTACCAGGATTGTTTCCCTCCAACGATACTACTGCGTCCCACCCACCATGTTCTTCAAAAGCTACTGACGCCCCCATTCATTCTCATGCGGACGAAGGTATTGGCTCCTTTTCTGAACCACTGAACTGGTTTACGCCCATTGTGCTGGTCATCATGACTCACTTTTTACTCATAGCAGTATGCTTGTTGTCACTTTATGGGCGATGAGTCAGGTGAAAGGGCTATTCATCCAAGACACCTCACAACCCCCAAAAATGGATCTAAAATTTTTCAATTTTTCTCAGTTGATCGAACTCAATCTCGTTCCATTTTTTATTTACTGAGAACAATTTAT
>JALLBA010001433.1:0-14118 GCA_036939675.1 Cyclostephanos invisitatus
CCATGGTGGGGATTCTTGTGTTCTGTGGGAGTTTTTAGGTTCCCGCCAGAACCTTGTAGCGGGTTGGTATCGGAATAAAGTGAATATTTTACCTATTTTCTCAATTATGTAGTGCTGGATAAGTACGTAAATTGATGGTCTGACCGTCAGTGCTAATGTCAACTCCTTCTTTCTTGTCTCAGAACCACCACTCTCGCTCCATGACCATCGCACCCAAACCCTGGCGAATTACATTCGCGAAGTCCAGGGGAGTCCGAAACATCTCTTGCCCAAAATATATTATAACATGCCGCGAAATCAAGGAACATCGAGAAAGGGAAAGCCCAAGAAGGAGATGAGGTCGGCGGGATTCGGCAATGCACTGCAGCGGTAAGGGTACTCTGCCGTAGAATGTGGTTTCTTCCTTTTTCGTTGGACTGGGTCGTTTTTTCCCAACACATCGATCACCATGTCGGCGATGGCACGGGAGGGGGGGGAGAGAATAGGGAGCGCACGCGCGAGGGAGAGGGAGAGAACGAATGAGGAAATGATATACTTACTTTTCATAATGAACCGAGAAAATCTCCGTGAAGATTCATATCTCTGTGGTTCTGACGTTCTAGCCCGCCCATCTCTCCTTTGTTGGGCCCCCCTCCTCGGAGAATATTTGTTGTTGTCAGCATGCACGTCGAGGGAGGAAGCATCACATTCTCGTGCAATATGGGAAGAACGTTTGTGGCAATGACGAAAAAATATAGCGTATTTTCTTGATATAATGATGTGGACGTTATGGTCCCACATTATGGAAGGACAATCTTTGAGATCGGCAGCTACAACCATTAGTGTTTCCTCGTGTTCTTTGTTCCTTGTCGATGAGGCCTCGCGTGCGCATTGATCAAACAAAATACTTACCCCACGCCCGTCACGCATACCGCCCTGCCTTCTTCCCATTCCCCCCCCCCCTCAATTCGTGTTCGCCGACGATTGAACAGCTCCCAGACGAAGCGCTACGTGCCGAAATCCAACGGCTCCTCCGCCCACGGCCAGGGCATGCTCTCCACCGGCGCGGCCACCATCGGCATCGACGATCCGTCAGAAACCGCCAAGATGAAATCGATACTCGAGATCGACGATCTGTCGGACTTCCTCGTTCAGGCCCAACTCGCGAACAGGGACTTCGTGTCGGAGCGGGAGCAATTCCTCGACGTCGACGACGTGGCGAGGGAATACGTCCCCACTGGTCGGATGGGAGGCGCGGCGTTCATATACGACGAGGGCTCGGTGGGAGGAGAGGCTTGGTCCCGCTCGAATAATATCCCGGGTCCAAATCAGAACTTTGCATTTCACGAGCTCAGCGTGCCCCGACGACCGGCGTGGACACCGGGTGTCACAACACCTGAGGAGCTCGAGGCGATGGAGAACGAATCCTTCCTGGAATGGAGGCGCGGTGTGGCCCGACGGGAGGAGGAGATCGCGGTGCTCACCGGCGGGGGTGGGATCTCGGGGGCTTCGGTGACTCCCTACGAGAAGAATTTGCACGTGTGGAGGCAGCTGTGGCGCGTCCTTGAGCGATCCTCCGTGGTCCTGCAGATAGTCGACGCTCGCAATCCGCTCTTTTATCTGTCCGAGGATCTTAGGAAGTACGCCATGGAGGAATTGGGCAAGCCTATGCTCATGGTCGTGAATAAGTCCGATTTCCTTACGTCGCGTCAGCGGGAATTGTGGTCCGAGTACTTCACGAGTATGGGCGTCGATCATATATTCTTCTCGGCGTATGAGGAGCAGAATAAGATCGACGAGGCCGTTTCTGGGATGAAGAGGAGAACAAACAACAGGGGAGATGATGATTCGATTGATGAAGATGAGAGAAATGTAGTTTCGGATCGTGACGAAGACGATTCGGTTGACGACAATTCTTGTCCCTCGGATGAATCAGTCCATGATTCTGATGAAGTTCATGCCGAATTATCAAAAGAAGCATCATCGAAAATGGGTCGAGGACAAGCCTTTCCTGTTCATAATGGTACTCATTCGCTGGGTAGTAGCAAAATGCTGACCAGAGAGGAGCTACTCGATGCTCTTGATGCATTCGCAAGAAGTCATGGGTGTGCCCCTGATGAAAAGTATGACAACAATAGGATACAGTATGGGATGGTCGGGTTTCCGAATGGTGAGTGAGCTGTTTTCTTCAACTTTTGCATTCGTCAACATGGACGACGAATAACTTTTATACTGACCATGATGCATCTTCCACAACTTTTTTGGTTATTCATCCAATAGTCGGGAAATCATCCGTCATCAACGTCCTCGTCGGTAGCTCGAAAAGTGCACATGGCGTCGTGCGTGTAGCAGTGGCTGCTCAGCCAGGCAAAACGAAGCATTTCCAAACGCTGCTATTGCCCGACCGATCAGACATTATGCTCTGCGATTGTCCCGGCCTTGTCTTCCCGAGCTTCGTCTCGTCAACTGCGGACATGATCGCCGCGGGCGTCTACCCCATCGCTCAAATGCGCGATCACTGGCCTGTGGTCTCTCTTATATGCAAGAGGGTGCCGCGAGATGTGCTGAACGCCCACTATGGGATACGCTTACCTCAGCCGTCCGATCAGGAGCTCAGGGAGAGGGGGTGGGTCAGCAAGACGCTGCCTCCGCCGACAGCGGAGGAGTTGCTGGGGACGTATTGCATAGCAAGGAGTATGCTCGCGCCGGCGAGTGGTGTCCCCGATTATCAACGAGCCTCGAGGGTGGTGGTGAAGGATTACAGCGAAGGGAAATTGTTGTACTGTCATTCTCCTCCATTACTTGATGGATACAACGAATTACTGACAACAGAAGACGAGGAATACCAACGCGAAACTCTCGTAACGGCCATTCGCAATACGAACAATACAAAGAAGCTCCAAAAGCTTGAGCATTCACTGGGGGTTGCCGCAATGGCTGAACGAGGCATAAATGATGACGATGGATCCGGTGAATTCTTCGTTCTTTTGGAAGATTTAGACTATGACAAAAAGGGTGATAAACGTGGGAAGGCGCACAAGTCAATAAAGAAGTGGGGTAAAAAGGGTAGAAAGCTGAGGAACAAGGATCCCTACGGCTGTCACTCTGATCCGGATTCTGTATTGCATTCAACATCATCCACCACGGGCGCTGTAGTCAATGCAGGCAAATATTCTTCAAGCTATACTCGAGCTAACTATGCAGGAGCCAAGGCGGCGATGCCCTTCGATGGCTGTGTCGAAAATAGACCTAAAAAAGGCAGACAATAACCCAAAAATGGCATCGATGTTCCAAAACATTATTACGACTTCAGTATGACAAACTACTTATTGATATGAAGAGATCTCACGATTCAAGTAGTAATTTCGCTTCGCTAATGGAAAGGAGAGCTTATTGCACAGCCACCACTCATTTTATTGGCACCATGGCACTGCTTCAAATAGACAAAGTTTTGTTTTATGTCCTCAATCAATATCTACTAATACAGTAAAGCCACACAGTATTTGTCCTGCTGTGCCAGCTGATTGAGACTCTAGCAGCACTATCTTGAGTATCAAAAAACACAATTCAATGAATGCACTCCGTTATATGTTCGTCTACTTATTCATACATGAATAGCTCTGTACCATCACAAGTCTGCTCACAATCGTCTGTGCATGAAATCTTTAAAAAATTCGCCAGTAGCCGCAAATAAGGCGGTAGTAAGCGATGGGAATGCACTTTGTTCCCCGACTTTTGGTTGGGTTAGACAATGTGGCGGGCTCCAAATTGAAATTGAGAGCAAGTCATGACCAAATATCGTACTCCTGTACTCCTCACAGAAACCTGTTTCTCGTAGAAAACGTTCGTAGGAATCCAATAGGGTCTGTCCATATTTTCGCAATTTGAGGCAACCACACATTTCTCTTTCTTGGCGGGAGAGTTCAAGAATTGGAATTTCGAAAAATTCTCTTCCCTCCTCCCTCGCCTCGCCTTGCCACTCTCATTATTCTTTTGGCTCTCAGGCCTCACGAAGAGCCATTGCAATTCGATCGCATTGCCATTCGCTTACTCAATTTTTTACACACCCTCGGAGGTTAATGCATCGTATTTTATTGTCGTGTCGACTCTGCGACGGCTCCTCCCCCGATCAGTTCTCGGCAACTCGTTCGGTTGTCTCTGTGCCATCGGAGAAGCACCCGGTTGGAATCTCCTCTGTCGATCGAAGGGCATCGCGGGGATCTACCCTCACCCTTTCCCACTTCGGCAATCAGACAAAATATTTCACAAATCCACAATCAGTGGTCTGTAATCAACCGAAAGGCAATCAGCCAAACAAGCAATCAGCTGGACGATCACTGTCATTTTTTTATTTTAGGCAATCAGCCGGGACCGCTTCAGCTCGCCTCCTAACTCACCCAATACTGGAACTCATTAATTCCATCACCATATCCGTCCCATGATCACAGGAAAACATGGTTCAATACACCATATAAAAGCCCCCCTCCGTGGTCAATCCCGAGTGGATCTTCTGGTCTAAAAGCCGTTTTGAACAGGGCCTTGCCCCCGATCAGGTCTCCTCCTTCATCTTCATCACTCGCAAGAAAAAGTATGCGTGATCTACTAGCCCACCCCCATCTCCAACGATAGGAATGAGCTTATATCCATCATTGGTGCCTTTTTCAAAATTGACAAGGACAAAATTGGCTCGTGCTATGCCTTCCGTGAGCATAACAAGGTCCCTGCCGAGTTCCGTTCCGAAATCTCCCTCCAATCCGAGTCAGTGAAGGATACAGACTGGGAGGATGCCGCAATGGAGATCGCACTCATCACAATCCCCACTCTTGTCCCAATCCCCTATGGAAAGGAGATCACGAGCACCGCCCTAGACGATGACTTCATTGAACAAATGAAGAGCATCTTGAGCGAGCACGGCTTTTGGGCTCAGACGATAAGCGACGTCGTCGACCAGTATGAGATCGACAACCACACAGAGACGGTCCTCACAAGGATGACAAAATCTGTCCCTGCTTCCTCCTCTCGTGACCCAGCCCGCACCGCTACCAAAGGCCTAAGGGGCATGACATTCACATTGAGTCCATTCGTGGATCCATCTCTTCTCAGCAGAAGTAATATCTTTGAAGTCGATCAGGAGAAACTAAAAGAGTTCTTTTGTTGCAACCCCACTCCGGTGCTTGTTGAGGATATTGACGATGATGAAGGCATCGAAGAGGTCCAGATTCCAGTTCATAGCACCACTGCACCAAACCATCCACTCCCTCCTGCTCTTGCGGTGGTGGGAAGTAACCCCCCACCGGAATTTTATGCCCAGCAGATTGAGACCATGAAAAACATTCAAGCGCCTCAGCAACCAACCAAAAAAGTTGTCAAATCTAGGGATCATGAAGAGACCATCGATCTTGCTAAGCTCCAGAACAGAATGTTGCAGCTAATGTACACCACAGGAGACATCAATTGGGACGATGGCACAGTTAAAAACATTCAAGTAGCAATGTTCTCCCAAGGTGTTTTAAACCTCCTCTCCAGGTCTGCCTCAGTCCAAGCCACCCAACTGACTAATCTGTTCACCACCATCTTCTCAACCGAACCCAAAGATGATGACAATGAGCAGTTCCAAGCCAACCCACTGAGCAGACTGATGTCGCTCATTGTCTTCCCCCCAAAATTCACCAAAGGGCATCTGAACGCAAGCTTTCGAAGTTCTGACCTCGAGATGGGTTCAATGTACAAGTCCACGTCCATTAATCCTTTTCACTATGCCCCCCAGGGAAACAGAAAAATGATCATGGACTCTGCTACTAAGATGGATGAAGAGTGCAATGAAATCAACTGGCGGATTGTCGAGAAAGGTAAAAGCAAGATTTCTTCATTGATCGAAGGAGTTGGCCGTGTCAACACCATGGAGGAGGTCGCAATGACATGTGCCAACATCTGCGGTGCCCAACTTGCCATGATCGACATCACGGCGGGCAAGCCCCTTCTGTATCAGCTGGCTTGGAAAGCTATCCGATTCATTGAAAATAAAAAAAATAAAAACTTAGATGCGTGACAACTCTGATAGCATCGCGCATTTGCCCATGGATTTTATGCCAAAAATCCATCAGTTTTTCATGCACCTCGCATTGTTCTTGCAGAACTCGATCAACACCAACAAGATCAAGACTGGCAAAAGCAAATTTGACTCCAAACTTGTCTCCACCGTGGTGAAGTTGGCATCCAAGTTTTTCGATAAGATGCGAGAGCATGTAGAAGACAATTCCATTCCTAGAGACGTACCAGAATTCACTAAGAGTTTCTTTGTCAAGGCCGCAGGGGGGGGGTTGTTCCTGCACCACCGGCTGCCAAAGCCAAAAAACCAGAAACCGACCAGCCAGCCGAAAGCAACGGCAGGGGAAAGCGCAAAGCAAATGGAGAGGCCAAGCAGCAAGCAGGCCAGAAAAACAGAGGAACACCTCCGACAAGAGCTTGAAGATGGGTTGATTCCACTTGGAAAAAAGCCTTCCCGCCTCAAAAGCCTTACCCAAGAAGAGCACCCTCAAGGATGGGATCTGCTTGGACTTTTGTTGCCACGAGAAGAAGTGCAATTTCAATCACCTGCTATGCAAGAACGGGAAACATTACACCAACTGGAAAATATTCCAGAGGAGGATAGGCCAATCTTGCTCAAGCACATGGAGAAGAAGGGTCTGATTAGGGGGTCCAGTGGGTCTCCCCCCCCCCCTTTTTTTTATTCTGGTGGGAAACTCAAAACTCGAAGAAAGGAAAAAACAGACGGACCACGGACTGACGACCATCGCCATTTGTGTCATGCCCCAATTTCAACGCACGCTCCCACCCGCTTCCTTCGGCAATAATCCCCATTGCTGTACTGTCTAATCGCCAATTATGGCGATGAGACAGCATGGAGCACATCGCGCTGCATGCCATCATGTCGCCAGAATTGGCGATACTTGCATCTCTGCCAGTGATTTTGCAGCATCAAAATTCTTTGGGACGAGAATAAAAGAGAGACTGCTGCATGTTTGCAGTACTTATTCGATCAACAATCAACTGTATCCCGGCAGAATATAAGGAAAATTGCCCTGGGGCGTCGACGAACCGTACAATGTCATCCCCCGACTTTCGAGAGACGGGGAATTGCGTGGGGGTGTCGACGAACCATACAATATCCTCCCCGGAGGTTTGAGAGACGGGGAATCACGTGGGGGCATCGACGAACCGTATGATGTCCTCCCCTGACGTTCGAGAGACGGGGACTCGCGCGGGGGTGCCAATGAACCATATGATACCTCCCCCGAGTTTCGAGAGATGGGGAATCGCATGGGGGCGTCGACGAATCGTATGATATCTTCCCCTGGAGTGGGAGGGGCGGCGAATAACCCAGAATCAATATTGTCAAAGGCAAGACAGATGAGGGGCCTGAAGCAGTGCCGGAAGTTCACAAGGAGGCTCAAAAAGAGACCAGCAAAGGGGTTAAATCAGAAACACTCCAGTTTCGACTATCAAGCCTTCAGAGAAGAACATAACATGCAAGCGCATGTCAATGCCCAGAAAGTTCATGCGGCGATTGCTCCAGCCAAGGCAAGGAGTCCTTTATCGAAGGTGAAAATGGATCGCCATAACCTGAGTGCAAGCCTTGAGGCCAGTGCTATGAAGTGAAGAAGACTTGAAGAAAAGAGCCAACGTGATGGCAAAAGAATTACCAAGCTAAAGGCTCACAACAATCAACTTATGCAGGATATTCTACGTGAGCGGATACTGACGATTATTGTCTCGCGAACCTAACAGGAAAAATGGATGTAAGTGCCGAACCCTGGATTAATCTACACGATAGAATTAAACCCACTAGTAAGCCGAGTAAGATCAAAAAACCGAGCCCAACAAATTCGAGAGATGGTCGATGACGTCCTGCGACTAAGAGGGATTAATTTTTCCAAGGTGAAACTCCCGAGATTCAACTATTCTGATAAGACTAAAATCTTGCAGGAGAGAGTCGATCTGGCGACCGCATGCGCCATCTACTACGGCCTAAATACCGGCATGTTATTGTGGAAATGTGACTGAAATAACATCAAAGGTATTTGAGTTACCGTCCCAGAAGAGGAATCCGTAAGAGTTTTTAAACAAGTGAGGTGTTTGGTAATATTTCGGATGGTGCATGGTAGCGCCCCCAGTCCTCATGACTTGCAAAAAATGTTACTGTCACAACAGGTACAAATCTACATACGAGAGTAACATTTTTGGGCGGGAGCGCATGACGCGCCGGCATCGAGTATGGGCACGGTAGTTGGACTTTTGATTGGCGGCCGAAACGAACCGTGGTGGTGGAGTATACGCCGCGCCGATGGAGCTACGAGTCGAGGAGGGATCAGGCCCCAGCGATGGGTTCAAATTTCGACGAAATCGGCCCGTCGGTTGCGGAGTTATGGGCGTCGGCATCGAGTATGGGCACTTTAGTTGGTCCTTTGATTGGCGGCCGAAACGAACCGTGGCGGTGGAGGATACGCCACGCCGATGGGGCGACGAGTCGAGGAGGGATCAGGACCCAGCGATGGGTTCAAATTTCGGCGAAATCGGCCCATTGGTTGCGGAGTTATGGGCATCGGCGTCCGCTGCTTATGGTGGGAGTAGATTATTTATTTCATTTGACACCGGTTTCGTAGGTAATTTGTTAAGCTTTATCGTACATACAGTACGATAGATACCTGTAACTTTCCATGTTATCATAGAACCGCGATACGGTCATGGTAGTCCAATATTTAAAGGGCGAGTACGTTGGAGAATCTAGAGATGCAAACAGAATCATAGAAAAAGTGTCACCGTACATCAGTGAGGGGGATTGTGAGCACATCAAGCGAATCATCATTCAGGGGTGCCCGTCACACATCGATTTTGAAGAGGATTACAATAATAAACACATGGTCCTTCGAAAAGGGAATCAGCAAACCTTTCTCCAGTATGCGGAGGTCACTGCGAAGGCAATGAATAAGGAAGAGAAGAATAGCCACGTTCTGGCTTTTCGGGAGTGGTTAGTTCATTTCTCACCTTACTGTCACGCAACACCGTAAGGAATTAGAGAAAAATATGGAAAGCATAGAGTCATTTTTGACTCTTTGACTCAAAGACGAGATCGTCCTCAACCATGAGACCTCCATGGAGTACGAGGCCATCATTGATTTTGAAAGGGCGAAGACCGACCTCCTCATCAACATCTACAATTGGCGAATCAGCTATCCCCTCAAGGTACTACTCTTGGCGCTAGCAGACAAAGTGACATGCTTCAGATTCCCACGGCTATCAGCAGACGTCACCAGAGCCTTTGGATTCTTGGCCGAAGCGTTATATTTCACATCAATGGGATTTTCAAGCTCATGTCGCACCTCTACACCTCTTTGGCATTCGCCCTTAAAAGCAATACCGAACTGTTGACAAAGAGCTCGAGCGGCTTTAGGGATCTGGTAACACAGATATCTACAAAAACCTTTTCAGGCAAAATCTCGGATCATCAACGGCACATCAACTTTGCAATGAAAAAGGCTGCAAAAATGGTGAACAGAAATCGTGCTACGTATCTTGTGAACAGGACGATGCAAGATGAGTTGAACTTCCTAGCAGATGCACTGAAACCGGAATTGGGAATTAAGTTTGAAACACCGATTGCACACATCATTCCAAGGACACCTACGGCATCAATCGTTGGTGATAGTTGGCTCCTAGCAGCGGCGGATACTCAATGTGTGGTCGAGAGAACACTCCTGCACCTCAAGGACAATTCTGAGGAGTCGTTCATTTCAATAAACTGTCTCGAGTACTTCACAATAATCATGAAGTACTGCGCATCTTTGGTTATTTTTGCATCCGAGAAGATTAATGACATCCAGTACCCCGTCGTCTTATGTGCCACCGATAATACAAGCGCACTTAATTGGACTCTGCATACAAGCAAGAAAGCAAGGATTGGCCGAGCCCTCGCGATTTTCTTTTGTGGACTTTTGATTGGTTCAAACGTTGGTGTTAATGCGAAATGGATTAGTACAGTCAAAAACAAAATCGCCGACAAGATTTCAAGGCTGAAAAAACTAACATCAACTGATTCCAAATCACCCCCCTCTCACGATACCTATGACTATGCCAACCTTCAACAGGAGCACAAGGAGCTGAAAGTCTGCAATTTCTTCCAGCCGAGTCGCAAGCTAGTCTCTCTGCTCTCGGACATATTGTTGACAGGAAATTGTCCAGACGTTAAACAGATTCTGAATTTGAAACCACAAGATTTAGGCAAGCTGTGTTTTGAACTTCGCAAACAAGCATTGCATTCAGGATCCTTGCGGCAGCGAGTCGGGATACCAAAGGATCATGACATGTTTCATGGAGCAACTCATGCTCGACCACAACTCCCGATCTGCCACGGTCCGCGGATACGTTGAATCCATCAACATTTTGTTCAAATTCCGGAATTTTGACGCTCCTGCCAACCTATCCGAACGTACAAACATGTGTACCAAGATAATTGTAGCGAGAGAAAAGGAGAAATGCATCGTTTGGCAATGAAGTCCCATTACTCGTGAGATTTATAGCGCCCTTCTCGATCAAGCGAGCAAATCACCCGTCAACTCTGCCAAAACAGTAGTCTTTGACTGGTTCACACTCATCCGAATCACAGGCCTACGTTGTGCAGAATATGCACAAAAAAACCAAACAAACATTGAAGAACATGAGTGCACTTCAGGCAAATGAGTCTCTGAGGCTTTCGTTCCCTCCGATTGGAAATTCTATAATAGCAAAGGAAGACTAATCATAGATCCAATGGAAGTCCCAAAGAAATTAAAGATGACCTTCTGAATCCAAAAGAACAGACAAAATGGTCAATCCATCACATTGGTGGCCGACGATGCCCATCAAGATGTATGTCTAGTTCGGGCTGCTTATCGCAACTACTTGAGAACTAAAAAACTGGATCAATCGGATTCAGAGCCAATGGGCATATTCGTTAATAAATTTGGCATCAAAAAATATCTTACGGGATGTAAGATCGCCAAGGTACTATGATCCGTCACAAAAAAAGTCCATCCGGATTGGTCCGCTGATGAGTTGAGCCACATATCATCACACTCGGGCCGAGTTTGGGCCCTCATACTCCTAGACAAAGCCGGCATGAGTCCAGCCTTCATGACATGACGATTTTGCTGGATGGGAGGCTCGTACAAGTTGTACTTGCACGATACCTCCATCCTACAACATAATCATATCGACGCCCTCAAAAAGGAATCCAATGAACTCATGAAGCTACTTGGCACTAATAAAGATGTATTACCCAATTCCTCCCAGTGGACATCGATATGGGAGACTATTAAATACAACCCTCATGGATCTCATTTTCTTTTTTCTTTTTTCTCTTTTTCTTTTTGTATACTCGCGTCACATATTGGCATTGTCATAATGATGAGACTAGTTGCACTTTCCTATGTCCTTCTGTTGCGACATTAAGTCGCGAGAAGCATACATGCCTAAATGGAGGTTTAAATCACGCCAGAACTTTTGGGAACCCAAAAAAAACTTGCAGTTTTGGTTCCACAATGTATAACTCTACCAGAGTATTTAACCCAATTTGAATGCAAACTGGACTACTACTCATTAATGTTTACTATGCGTAGTTCTAGTGTAGCTTCTCTCTCCTAGTTCTTTAGTGACAAAGCTAATATGTGCCGTGATTTCCCGACTTTTGGTTGGGTTAGACAATGTGGCGGGCTCCAAATTGAGAGCAAGTCATGACCAAATGTTGTACTCCTGTACTCCTTACAAAAACCTGTTTCTTGTAGAAAACGTTTTATAGGGTCTGTCCACATTTTCGCAATTTGAGGCAACCACACATTTCTCTTTCTTGGTGGGAGAGTTCAAGAATTGGAATTTCGAAAAATTCTCTTCCCTCTCCTCGCTTTGCCACTCTTAATATTCTTTTGGCTCTCAGGCCTCATGATGAGCCATTGCAATTCGATTGCATTGCCATTCACTTACTCAATTTTTTACACCCACACACCACTCCCTGAGGTTTGGCTCACGCCAGAACTTTTGGGAACCCTAAAAAAACTAGCAGTTTTGGTTCCACATAGTATAACTCTACCAGAGTATTTTGCCTAATTTGAATGCAAACTGGACTACTACTCATTAATGTTTACTATGCGCAGTTCTAGTGTAGCTTATCTCTCTTAGTTCTTTAGTGACAAAGCTAATATGTGCCGTGATTTAAGGCGCATGTGTTTTTCCATCAACAAATGGAAAACATGAGCCAAACAGGATCTTCCGAATAAACTCACAACTTGACACCCGAATGCAGATACACTCGACACATAGTTTTTAGATATTCTTCCCGCAACAGCATCGAATCAGCAATGTAACTATTCTTACTGTGTTCTCAATAAAGAGATAGATCTAAACACTTCTTTATACCTAAATTTCCATATTCTGGTCTCATAACTAAAAATTGCCGAGAACCATGAAAGTATTCCTTTTCCTCGAAGACATGAGAAATGATGATCACAGGACATATATTCCATCATTAACCATCTCTACCGCAACTGCACATATTTAATGGATGCTTCGTACATAATTAAAATTCCTGAACAAATTCTTGACTCAACTCAACCAATCAATAAGGTCTCCCAACAAAACATACACGAGCGACCTTGTTGGTTAATGGTTCACCAAAGAAACACACTCGCAACGGCTACGATGAAAGATTTTCTTCAAATAGCATTGAGCCTACGCTTTGATCCCTTGGAAAGAACAGCGACGTCTTGTGCCACTTCCACCCCGGCCATGCTTAAGCTGAAGCTGAACTCTGCTGGCGCAATGAACCTGGTGGGGGTGCTCATGCTGAACTCTGCTGTCTCAAGATCTGGCATGCTCATGCTCATGCTAATGCCTGCTTCTTTTTTCACGGCACTCGCCGCAGATGTGGCCTTGCTTAACATAAGCCTACGCTTGGATCCCTTGGAAAATAAACGAACCTCTTCTGCTGCTGGCTCGGCGACGTCTCCTGCCACTTCCACCGCAGCGATGTATGCAGCGGGCATGCTAAAGCTGAGCTCTGCTGGCATTGACACAGCAGGCATGCTCATGCTGAGCTCTGTTGGCACTGACATGTATGTGGCAGGCATGCTCAAGCTGAAGTCTACTGGCATACTCATGCTCATGCTTGCTTCTGCTTTCAATGTCCTCGTCGCAGATGTATCTTTGGTAAGCTGAAGCCTACGCTTGGATCCCTTGGAAAACACGCGAGCGTCCTCTGGCATAGACGATGACGCAGCAGGCATGCTCAAGATATCCTCTTCTGCTGCTTCTGCGCCTGGCACGTCAACAGGCATGCTCAAGCTGAACTCTGCTGGCACGATAAACCTGGTTGGAGTGCTCATGCTCATGCTCATGCTTGCTTCTGCTACTGGCACGACGAATCTGGGGGAGGTGCTCGCCTCCGATGTGGCCTTGCCCTTGAGGACACGAGTGCTGCGATGCTTCAAGGCAGTGGGCTTGGCGCCGCGGACCTCCGCATCCCTCGCAAGACGTCCATATATGAGGCTTGTTTTTTCAGCGTTGGTGGCAACGACCAAGGCGGACGCTGTGATGAACGACAGTACCTTCATGATGCGGCGACTTGACAATGCGGGTGATAGAGTATCGTTCGTACTACTCCTCGCTCCGGAAAAGGGATTATGAACAAAATGTGAAGAAAAATGAATGGAGGCAAGTACGAATCGGACATTATTTCTATTGCGTGGCAAGCGAGCTTTCTTTCATTCGAAGAAAAGGTATTCGAGAAATCGCTTATTTTCTTCGACCTACTGAGCTTTCGGAAAATTACTAATAAGAGTTCCGGAGGTTGCGGGAAAGCAGCCGTTTCGCCATATTCAAAAAAAAAGTAGAGCTCGGACTACCCACCACCTCCCAAATACGTAGCACGAGTCATATGCCGGTATGTAGATCGCTAACTTTTTTTCTCTAATCGCTTAAATAAATTTTACATAACATTACGATTCGACCCCACAAACACAACTCCACCATGGTTTCTGACACTTCACCAGGTGTCGCCGACCCCAAGATGAACGAATCATTCGTTCATACTGCTCAGACGTCTTGAGAACG
>JALLBA010001436.1:0-18947 GCA_036939675.1 Cyclostephanos invisitatus
TTTCCCTCTCGCTAAAATTTGCTGCGCTAGCTCTCGTAGGCTAGCTTGTCTAACACGTGGAACTGCCCTCACAAATTCAACATCATTGGGCATTTTCTTACGCTTACTGTCGGGAATCTAGCCAACAACATGATCCTACAGAATTTACAAGGACCATGAAGATCCGTATAATGAACCTGAGAGCTCACATGACCATGGGGGCATTCAAGTTTCTCAAAGTCAGCTGTGAATCCTTGCGTCACCGAATGCTTTTTCATACAATGGTGTAGATTGTCGGTATCTCTGGTTAACCATTGCCATTGCCGACCTTTGGGGAGTATCCCATCCTTGAGATAGTGATGAATCTTCTTCACATCTTTCCGGTGGAAACCCTTGAAGAGAGGAAGTTCAGCTAGCTTCGAGTTGTTCATTTTCAAACTTCTCCTCCACCATAGTGAATAAAAGGAAAAGGCTGAACATCCAAAGAGGCTCTTGCAAAGATGAAATTGAAAAAGGACGCTACGTAGGTAGCTTTAGGAGAAACGTCTGACCGCGGGAGAATGGGGAGGGTCTGGGGGGGTTTCCCCCTTTCTGTGAGAGCTTTCGCACAAAATCGTCGCCAAAGAAAACTAAATTTGATGCCGCCTTCTCTCCAAGTTTGGAGGAGGAAGGAGACACGACGCGACGTGAGGAGCGAGGATACACGCAAGGCAAGGCTACTTCATAAAACACTCTCCTCTATGGAACCTCCCCCCTCAAAGTAAAGGCCGCCCCATTAAAGACAATCGTAGTGGAACATGACAATATCATCTAGGAACAATGAGATGCAGAAAGATAGAGTCGCCTACTATGGACAAGTCATGATAAGTGGAAGCGGCGGTGGGCAGTCCATCCTGGCGAACCATAAGAAAAAGTCCTACCGAGCCCGCGGCTGTAGAGGTGGTGCGTCGCGAAAAGGCAGGAAGAACCATTCGTCGCATCCTGAAAATGAAGAAAACGATCCACGACGCCTGAATGCGAATACTGAAAAAAATCTGTTCAACAATTGTGCACACGAAGTAGGACCACAAAACCGTAACATCATCAACGCTTCAAATAACCGCGATACTGATAAACATGCAAGTGGCAATCGATCTGACGAGTTCAAGTCGAATTCTCATGTTCAATCTCAGAAAAAGATGCGTACACTTCCTATTCTGCCGAACAGCAGCGGGCTAACACTCTCACAAGGATTCAGTGAGCACAGGTTGAAAACTTGCTCTGATGTCGAGCTCTTGAATCAATCACTATATTGCACCAACACTGGTCGCGATCCAACAACGATTCTGGCAGACATAAACTGTAATATTGCTCCTTGTAGCATGGCAAAGTCGGGACACTCTGCGATTGCCAGACCTGATTCCACTCCTTCTGATGGCAATGATGGGAAAATTGGCGTAGGATTCAGCTTCTTTTGCATTTCGCCTTCTTCTTTTCTATCAGGGCGAAGGAAGACAAAATATAGGCTTAACGGAAGCTTGTTAGGGTTGGATAACACATCCTAGCTCAAGACGTATGGCATTCAACAATGATCAATTAGGCATCAATTCATAATCGCGAACGTTTAGCTATCTTGACACAAGCAATTTTTTTTGATTAGGAAGAAGAAACTATACATACAACAACGATCAATACGGCATCAACGCATAATTGCGAAGGTCTAGCTCACTTTGATACACGCGATGATTCAACTAAGAAGTAGAAGCTGTAGTAATATTTATCATTTGCTGAATTCTTCATCCCTGCTATAACGTTATCACACAAAAGGGAGACATTTTGGCGCATCCATCGGAACATGGCCGGCGACACCATTGTTATACAACGAATCCGATGATCCATTCGTATATCCACGGCAAAAAAAACTGCCGACTATCGTGCTGAAAACATTCTAACATACAGGTGCATTACGCCAACATCCGATTTGGGTTGCATTCGAAATTGACAAAACACGAACACGCTGTAGAAGAACGAACGACGTTGACATCACACATCGATTGTGACATCGAATTTATAAACGAGTTAAAAGGTCAGCGCGAAGGCATTTTCCACGAAAATGCATTCATGAACTAGCCACAGTCCTTGACGAGGTGGGCGGCGTTCCTGTTGCATCGCCCTTCAACGTTGTGTTGGTGGATTTACAAAGATGTGTATTAGAAAATGATTCATTAGAAAGCATGGCGATCAAATTTATGGCCCAGGTCGATCACGCAGTTACTTGCATACTTACCAAAGAAAAGTCCGATGTCTGCCTTTTGATGGCGTGACTCTTATCAGCACTGTCTGCATAGCACCGCGAGTCAAGGTAGCTGGAATTATCGGACCGACACTTAAAACGATGTATTCATTTGCATTTGTCATTGAACCAAAAGTGGGGTTGGATGCGTACATGATGAAATCTTCCACGCTACCCCCCAGCGCAGCCCGGCATCGGTCGGAGCTGAAATAGAAACAAACCTCCAAGCCTGCATTTTTTCTGGGGTTGTCATTTTGCAGCAATGCATCCATGCATGTTGCGACGATGTCTCGGGCGGTCATGTCCGAATGGGGCAATCTCAGTGAATAATCGTCGGCGACCTCAGATGAGCTCGACTCATGTGATTCGTTATTGTTTGTCGTGGATTGCCATGTTGAGATGGATGGAATGCGTGACCCAACATGGTTGGTGTAGGTAGCCCGAAAGGGGGGGAATGAAGTTACAGATGCCATCCGACACAAACAATAAATACAATACTGAAGGAAAAATCCGACTGCTCTTTGTCCCATCATGAATGACAATCGTTCGGAGTACTATTAAATTGCTTGGCAAGCAATTCAAACACGGCTGACTGAACGAACCACTCTCTAAGCATGCTCTGCTTGACAAAATAATACACCCTCGGCCTCCTCGGCTCGGCTTTCCCACTCCTAGTATCTATTCTAGATTTATTCCTTTGTACTATTCCTATGCGGACCTCTACGGGAAGGGGGGATGAAGACGAATTGCCGGGACGACTGTGGAGCGGATTGTGGGATCTACAGAAGTGCCTAAAGTTACCTTTGCTGACGTCAATTGTAGGTAGCAATTATTACCTCGATACCGACCGACGTAAACCCTTCATCATGACGGCCTTCAAGTCCAGCCTTCTGCTTATCTGCGCGGCGATTGTCTCGTTGGTCGCGCTCGTCGCTCCCACGTGCGCATTTAGGGCCGCACCATCCATCCATCGAACGATGAAGCACACCACGCCGATGATGCGCCACGATTGGGCTGCCGCCGCCGCCCGTGGTGGCCGCGGCCGCCCCTACGTCGGCATCGCCACCACCGCGCTTGGCCTGTCGTCGGAGGAGGAGATGATGAATCAAGTATTCATGGAGGAGCAGTTCAGACAGGGTTATGAACCATCGAGGGGATCGGATCGGTCGGTACCCGCCGGCAATCCCGCGAGACGCGGTGACCCGCTCATCGGACTCTTGACGCGCATCGACGAGCCCACGCCCGCGAACGTTCCCAAAGTGCAGGTCCCCCTATTCGGGGAGATTCCCGCCGATGGAAATCTGGCCCTACTCGTTCCCGCGGCCGTTATCAGCATTCTGGGATTCATTATGAGCATAGTCGTGGCGTTCAATTCGAGGGATGCCATCGTTCAGGAGTTGTCGAGTGTGGAACTGCCCAAGATGGAGTATACCCCCACAGTAGTGGAGGAAGGGAAGTGTCGGGGTTTGTGTTCCAGTCAGGATGAGGATTTGGATGGCTTGCGGAACTTCATGGAATCGATCACCGGGAAAGATTGAAGGCCCGATCATCAAAGATTGTTTATTGCAATCGTTTGGACACGACGGGTCTACTAGTCATGAACGTTTCGTTCTCAGGTCAAACTTTCCAAGCTTAGAGCGAGACCACGAATGTAACTTTCAGTGGGAAAATCAAGGGGCGAAAAACTCGATGAAGGGGAGACGAAGAAGTAATGAATGATAAGTTACCATTTTATCCTGATATTGTAAATTTGAATTTACGCACGCGATTTTCAATTCTGATTTCTTTCAGCAATCAGGATGTCAGAGTGACCGTCCTACAAGGGGCGATGCGTCATTTGTGTCAGAATTGAAATGTTGACAAAAATGCATGATCAGGTACAGACACATCGCCGCTGATGCCTCAGAATGATGACTTTTTATTGGGCATGGATTTCATTATTATCTAATTCAAATAGTATGGTACTCCCACAGTAGTCACAGCCTGCTGTTTCTCGTCGACCGGATAATCTCGGACAAAACACTAGCATAAAGGATTTTCATGTTGCTCGCATTGAGATAATTGCATAAGGATAATCCACAGGTGGGTGTTTCTTTATCTTACAATATTCATAAAATCAATCAAGGCATATTATTGCTATCTCCGGCGTAATCTTCGGTGGTGCCAGTTTGAGTAATATTCAAATTTGCATCTAGGAATACGGATCCACACAACATTTTTCTGAACTATCAACGTTTCCCTAGCTCGTTGAAACGAATACTCCTCCGGACAATCTAGTATCTATCCCTCGGCTTCGACTCCTTGGGAAGGGATTTTTTCACGTTGAGAGTGCGCCCACCAAGCTCAGTCCCATCCAATCCTTCGATGGCCTTGAGGGCATTGTCGTCATCCAACGTAACGAAAGCAAATCCGCGCGGATTACCATCATAGTCGGAGGGAAGGAAGCAATCCTTAACATCGCCATACTCCGAAAATACTGCTTGGACATCCTCCAAAGTCGTGTCAAAGTTGAGGTTGCCAACGTAGATCTTTGTCCCCCTTGGACCTCTAGGGGTAGTTCCTATCATTTATAGGCGAAATAAGGTTGTTAGATGAGCCGTTGAGATGTGCGGCGAGCTTTGCACTCAATGTGGCACTTACTTTTCCTCGGACCATCGAACTTATTTTTGTTGGCAGCGTACTTTTCCTTCGGCACGCTTTCACTGACATAGATTATCCTCCCTCCAACCTCCGACTCGTTCAACGCTTCGATGGCAGCGGCATGCTCTTCGGCACTGGACATGTTGACGAAGGCAAAGCCACGTGGGCGACCCTATGTTGTTATCACGTGAATAATATTAGGGTTGCACTTGAACAAGGAAAGAAGTCGATGGTGTGCACTGTGTATTTAATACGCACCGTTTCTCTGTCGATCGGCATATTGATCTTAGAAATCGATCCGTAGGCAGAAAAGATTTCCCTTAGATCACCCTCCAGGGTATCTGATTTACATCCAGCGTGCAAGTTACATGGTGAGTGGCAAGGGACTGGTTACACTACACACCATACAACAATAGTAAGGTCTCACCGAAGGAAATATTTCCGACATGAATCGCAGTATCAAAACCAGGAGCCGCAGCCGCTGCAGTTTCAGTCGACTCGGCAGCTTGCTCGACTTCGCTCGATAGCGCGATGGATATCCTGACGTTGGGCAAAGACGACTGAGATGACATCACAGAGTATGCGACGCGACCGCTTGGAGTAAAACCAGCGACAGCGCCAACGGACGCGAGCAGTAATACGAAGGCCCTATCGAGGTTCATGGTGCATTAAGTTGATATTCCTGTGAAAAACACTGCGGAAGAAAATTTTATGGTTGGTCCGGAGGGTGGATGGAGAGAAGAAAAAAAGCACCGGCCCGCCCGTGCCGTCCCGCCCATCACACCCATCATCACGTACTCAACTACCTATGTAGATACTTGCATATTGACTCCTACGAGGAGTAAGTACGCACGCACAAAAAAGCATGACCCTACACGTTTCACTCTGACTCCTCCTCCCCCATCAATTATTTTCCTCCATCTATCGGTCTATTATTTCCAAGGAGAATTACGATGAAACTCGATAGAGCCTTAGTATTACTGCTTGCGTCCATCGGCGCTGTGGCGGGATTCATTCCAAGCGGTCGCGTCGCATTCTCCGTGACGTCGTCTCAGTCGTCGTCGTCGTCGCGCGTGGCCTTTGCGCCGAGAGTTAGGGCACTATTAAGCGAGGTCGTTCAGGCAACTGAAACCTCTGTCGCGGCATCGAGCGACGAGCCCGCCGCAGAGTCTGCTTTCGACGCTACGATTTATGTAGGAAATATTTCTTTCGGTCAGTTTGATTACTCCTCTCTCTTGTTCTAATCGGATGGAATTGATAAAAGCACAACTTACCTTTGTACTTGTGCACTTTTGACAAGATACCAACGAAAGCGATATAGGAGATGCATTCGCTGCCTACGGATCGGTCTCCAAGGTCCAGGTGCCAACCGACAGAAATACGGTGAGTGACATCCGTACTTCTTCCGAGTTCGTTTTCCACGAAATAATTAGTTACATATCTTATATTTTGACTGGTAAAAATTATTTCTAGGGACGCGCCCGTGGCTTCGCGTTCGTGTCCATGTCCAATGCCGAAGAACACGCCGCTGCCATTGCAGCGTTGAATGAGTCAGACCTTGGCGGGAGGACAATTTATGTCAGTGAAAGCTTGCCTAAGGACAAGGTTGCGGAGAACAAAAAGAGAGATCCGAAGAAGAAAAGTGAGTTCATCGTTGCTTTGGAAGAGTTGTGTCGAGTCGCAACTTTATCTCTCCTGGATGTAATAACATAATTCGGCTGATTTCTTTTTTAGCATTTACTTCATCGGGAACGAAGATCTACGTTGGCAACCTCAACTTTGACACGACTTCGGAGGAAGTTCAGGCGGCATTTGCTGAGTACGGCGATGTTAAGGATTGCTTTGTGCCTACCGACTACGATGGGAATCCGCGTGGATTTGGCTTTGTGACGATGGACGAAGAAAGCGCCCTTAAGGCCATCGAGGGAATGGACGGAACTGAGCTTGGTGGACGCACTCTCAACGTGAAAAAATCCCTCCCTAAGGGAACAAAGTCTAAGACTGATGCGAAAGGTGAGCCTTGGATAAAGGGAGACCGATTGATTTGGTCGTTAAGCTGCAACATCACCTCACTATTTTTTACTCTCTCCACTGCTCATGTATGCAGAGGTCAAACTCTACGTAGGAAATTTATCATGGGGTACTGAAGAGTCAGCACTCCGCGAATTATTCGAGGAGTATGGACAAGTGGTCGATTGTTATCTTCCGGTTGACAAGGAGACGGGTCAGCATCGTGGATTTGCTTTCGTTACGATGGATCCGAACGATGCCTTGCGCGCTGCTGACGAAACCGATGGGTATGAATTGGACGGACGGATCCTGCGCGTGAATGAAGCACAGCCCAAGGGCTCCAGTCGCCAATACAACAACTATAATGATGGTTACGATGGGGGAGATGCGTATGATGGAAGCGGAGACGGTACTTGGGGCAATGACAATTATTGAGGGAATGCAAGATACGTGTTCACACGCGTATCACCCGAGAATTGGTAATATCACATAGAAAATGCTAGAACTATATCTGCTATTACTCTAGCGCCTCATTATCAGATACACAGGTACCTTTAATTAGGGTCGTTTGGCCTTGGGTCTTCCCACCTGAAGTCAATTTCACTGTAGTCAATACCCATGCCGTCCTCTCTCAGATGGCTCATGAACATATTGTGCATTTTGTTTTGAACGAATTGACAGAGGTGGCGTTGGGTAGTCTTCTTCATTACATCGATCCCGTACAATTCATAGAACTTGGACGTTTCTCTAACGCCACCGAGACCGTATTTTGCCTCCTCTGCATGGTTCCATTCCGATCGATCTACCTCGGGGTTCATATTGACAATGCCGAGAAGACGCTTCATCGCACCGATTCCTTTGCCTTTGAACTTATTCGCATGCTCCCAATAATGAGGTACCTTATTCCTCTCCGGGTTCAACTTCGCATAATGATGAAAGCATACGCTCCGCTCTGGCGCGAAAAAGTCATAGCCAATCGTAAACCCTCTTAATCCGATTGACATTTCTTCTCCTTGGAAGATCATCGGCTGATTCGTTCGATATAGGAAACATTGTCGGCGGTGAGTCTTTTTCTTGACTTGCAATGAAAGAATGAAAGAAAAAGGGATATCTCACCTGATACAAGTCGTACGGCACGGTAGCGACGAAATGACCCCGCGAGAAGCTGTAGCCTGCGGCCCAATACGGCTGAAGCTGGGGCATGCCATGTATGCCCGGCATGCCCTCCGGCTGGGACAGATGACGCAGATGCTTCGCCTCCGACCCGCCGCCCTCGTATTCGGTATTGCACATGATCGGCCGGGTCTTGCGCAGGCTCAAACCGGTCGCGGGATCGATCGATCCGACGATATCGGTCAGGTACGTCGATAACACGGCCATTTCGTCGCCGGTCGCCTCCATCTGGGAGATGATGTCCACATCCCACCCCCTCGTGAAGGTAACGTGAGCGTCCGATTGGGTGTAGTAGTATTCCCCCCTGTACAGGCGATGGCCGATGTGCCTCGCGAATACGGGCCCGACCGCCAATTCCGCCTCCATCTGATACACGTCGATCTGATCCTTGTACAGGCACAATGGCTGATTTGGATCCTCCGAACACGGCGACTGCGGCACATCGCACGATCCGTCCTCGCCGATCACGATCTGATCGACGACGCCTACCCGAATCCTCTCGGGATGCGTGGCCGCCGAGAAGGCGGATCTCACTGACGAGGATGCGAATACACGCGATGGGGAATGGCCGCAATGACACGACGAGGGAGGGGATTTGTCGATGCGACGATTTTAGGGACGACATGTCAACTTCATTCGAGCGATGTGATGTATATATATTCGTAGAAACTCACCGGTGTCGCGGCACTGATAATCCCGATAACTTGCAATGGCGACGAAGATCGTACGTTCGTTGACGGGACATTCATCGCCGCGTGTATAACTACCGGATTTCGGATCGGGCGAGATGCACGTCCCGATCGATAGAGCCCTCTCGCGCGACATCAACTTATTCTCGTGTATCGCGACGGGATCGTTCGCCCACAGTCGTGGCACCGACATGCGTACGTCGGAATCGGGGTCGAATCCAGGATGCTTGATGTCCTCGAAGTTGCCGTCCTCGTCGCGTATGGATACGGGCCATATCCCGATCGGCACCGGCGATGTTGATTCGGCTTTCGTCTTCGAATTTACAACGCCGACGTCGGCGGGGGGGGAATTCGGAGGAACATCGGCCGTTTCCTCGACGTTGGCATTCCCCTTTCGGTCGACGCCGGAATTATTCGCATTGTTCCCCTCCTCCGGACCCTTCTTGAATTTTCCCCTAATCCTGTCCATCCGCTCTTTCGTCTTCTTCACAAGTCCCCTCATCCCCCTAGCCTCGCCGTCCGGGATGTTGCGGAATAGAATCAGACAAACGAGGAGGTACATTACGAAGCAACAGCCGGAAATTAGGCAGAATGCCAGACCGTTGAGAGGCGACGACCTCTTCCGCGCGCGCGAGCGATGGACCCTGTGTTTGCGCATGGCCATGCGATCCGACCTCGCCCCCCCCCGGCCGCTATCGCCGCTGTCGCTCACGATGTAGACGCCGCCGCCGCCGCCGTCATTGCTGTTGCCCATGACGGCGCTGCCATTTCCCGACGAGATTTTCTTCTTCCTCGAACGGGCCTCGGGTCCTTTACTATCGGAATATTCGGTGCCGTTCATGGATATCTTTCGGACGGTCAATCCTCCTCTCGGATTAAATCAAAGGCAACATTGTGGCGACTAACTAAAAAATATTTAGTATCGTTCGGGCGGGGCGCGGCCAAAAACAACACCTAGGGTGGTATTTTTGGCCTACTACTGTACGTAACTTTTGACTGTGCATAGTCTAGGGCTTATTGAGCATATCGATGTGATGCCAACGTTTAGCTGCGTGTGGCAGTATCAGTATTGCTGTAGTCATTTTAACTTTTCTAATACTCATATTTTAATTCCAACATCGGGTTTGAAAGTAATACCTTGAGTATTATTTTCNNNAATTTGTGGCGCGGGTCTTTTTTTTTTTTTTTTTCATGCAACTCAAAGTGTTGCAGTATGTGCAACTTAAGAAAACCCAAGGTGTTGCCCTTTTGACGTAGGAATAGTAAAAACGACAAATAAAAAATAATACTCTAGAAGTAAAAATACCACTTTAGGTGGTGTTTCGCGCGCCCCGCCCGAACGATATTTTATGGTACTGGTGCCCCTCAACTAGAGTGAATCTGTGCCCGCCTATTATTCCTCCTCCTCGCGGCAAAAACCGCGCATTATTTCCGATTGAAGAGGAGGATGTGTGGGTATTTAACTTTGCTCTTGTGTCCGATATCTCCGTCAGGGCGGACACAATCTTTTCTGCAAGCTGTCTCACATAATTATGTATGGTAGGTACTACAGTACGCTCATCACAAGCCTCCTCACATCATCATCATCATGATATCTCACCATCATTGTCTTAAGTAACTACCTAATATCATCATTATTTTACTAAACACATCGTAGTAGCACCATCGAGCCCCCCCGCTGCCCCGTCTCCCTAATACATCGATTCTCCCCCCCGCCCCCCTACCCGCCGACGGAGACGAATGACGCGACCGATCACATCATCGACGGCACTGGCAGCGATCGTCGTCGCGATCGTCGTCGTCGTCGTCGTCGCCGCCGCGTCGGCATCATCGCCCGGCGGCGGCGCTGCGGCGTACGTCCTATTCCCCCGCGGCCGCCCTCGCGCGGTCCTCCCCCGCGCGACGGGTCGACGTCAACGACCATCCGCATCGTCGTCGTTTCGGGGCCATGATGGCCTCCCGTACATGTCGTCGTCCTCGGATGACGCATCCGCATCGTCGGCCACCATGGACCTACTCTCGGACGGATGCGTCGACGCGTTGTCCTACGGGCAGGAGGCATCGCGCAATCTCGGCCTCGACGAGGTTGGGAACGAGATGCTGCTCGTGGGCATGATACGATCGGCGGGCGCAAGTGACGTGGAGGTTCGGAGGGTGTTGACGTCCTTCGGTATATCCCCCGACGCCGCGCTGCGTGCCGCCGGGGGGGTCTTGTCCGGGGGGGGGGAGCGCGCCACTCCGACGGGGGGGGGACGGGATGGATCGGGATACGCCGTTCCATCGTCGTCGTTTCCATTGCCGTTCTCGTCTGCCGCGAAGAGGACCCTCGACGATGCGATATCCATCGCTCGTCGCATGTCGATGTCGTCGTATGAGGACATCGGCGCAGGAGTCGTCATGCCGGGACACGTCCTCCTGGCATTGCTCGAGTACGACGATCGGTACATGGTCGCGACGGAGGACGTCGTCAAGTGCTCGGGACTCGCGGTGTTGAGCGCGACAACAAAATCGAATAATTCGAGGGGGGGGGGTGGCGGCGGCGAGTCGTCGACGATATTCGATGGCACTCGTTTCTGCCGTGCCCTCGCCGATGCCATGAGGAGGAGCGCCGAGGCCAACGCCATCGCAGGTGCGGTCGGGGGCATCGGCGTCGGCGGCGGAGGCACGATGACGACGACGAAAATGACCGAGAGGGAGGTGGTATTCGTCAACGGCGATCGCGTCGGCGGATCCACTCCCACCCTCGACGAGGTGGGGGTCGACCTGACCGAAATGGCGAGGGAGGGACGACTCGATGCGGTATACGGTCGGGAATACGAGATACGAATGTGTTTACGCACCCTCGGCCGTCGTCGCAAGTCGAATCCGTGTCTCATCGGCGAACCCGGCGTCGGCAAGACGGCCATCGCCGAGGGCGTCGCGCAGTGTTTGGCGGGGGGGTATTACGTGTACGGTCAGGACGTCGACGGCGATGATGGATCCGGCGGCTCGGGGGGATGGGGCATGCGCAATCCATTCCGGAATAAGGACGGCGAGAACAATGACAACGCCAAGTCGGTGGCCGGCCTGAGTCGGGAGGAGGTGGATCGACTCCCGCCCCTACCGCCATGCCCCCGCGCTCTGCGGGTGCGTTTCCCTTTTCGCAATTTGTTTCGTCTGCATCCCTTTTGTACCCTCGTATGACGTAGAGCGAGAATGCTCACCGTGCCATCGTTCTATTATCGGCATTGCTCGCTCACCCTCCCCCCCCCCCCCCCCCCCCCCCCCCCCGCCCCACCATGTCGTTTGATCGATAGGGATTCCGTGTGGTATCCGTCGATTTGGCGAGCCTTGTGGCGGGGATGAAATTCCGTGGCGACTTCGAGGAACGCATACAAAAGCTGGTCAAGGAGGCGTCCTCAACTCCCACGATCCTGTTCATCGACGAATTGCACACCTTGATAGGTGCCGGCGGGGGCGGAGGCGACGGGGGGATGAGCGCCGCCAACCTGCTAAAGCCCGCGTTGGCTCGTGGGGATATTCGAGGTGAGTTCCCCCCCGGGGCATATTACTTCATGGAATTCCATCCCTCGTCACCATTCCTTCGTGTAGGCGTTGACAAATGAGTTCATCGCGCTCGTTATGGTATCTCGTCATCAGTGATCGGAGCCACGACAGTGTCCGAATATCGACAGTACATCGAACGGGATGGGGCGCTAGAGCGACGTTTTCAACCAATCCTCGTTAAGGAGCCCACAGTTGACGAGGCAATCGACATCCTCAACGCCGTGATGCCGCGGTATGAGGAATTTCACGGCGTAAGATACACGCCATTCGCCGTTGACGCCGCGGCTCGCTTGGCGGAACGCTACATAGCCGATCGCTCGTTGCCGGATAAGGCCATTGATTTACTGGACGAGGCTGGATCGATGGTCAAGCTGGAAGACGATGGGTCGGACGACGACTTGCCCGACGAATTCTTCGTCGTTACGGACGACACCATAGCCACGGTGGTATCTCAGATCTCGGGAATACCAGTTGGTAAATTAGATCGCGACGAAAAGGCGAAGCTAATGCGACTCGAGGAGGATCTTACGCAGCGAGTCAAGGGTCAGGACGTGGCCGTTCGATCCGTAGCCCGCGCAATTCGTAGGGCAAGGAGTGGACTTAGAGACCAGACCAAGCCCGTAGCTACATTCATGTTCTGTGGGCCGACGTGAGTATTGCACATGCAAGAAGATGAGCTATTATCTGTTCCGAAACTATCTCATCGCTCATGTGCGTGTTCTCTTTCCCGTCATCAACAAATAATAGCGGTGTCGGTAAGACTGAGTTGTGCAAGGCATTGGCACAAACTTACTACGGCCGGGAAAAGGATATCATCAGAATAGACATGTCTGAGTATATGGAACGATTCTCGGGTAAGGCACAGCGAGCAAACGATGATCCCAAAACGTACATTACCCTTCAATTTTATATTCATCACTCTTGTTTGATTCACCTCCCGTCTGATCTATTTTTTATCACAGTGAGCAGATTGGTCGGAGCCCCCCCTGGCTACGTTGGCTACGATCAGGGAGGTCAACTGACGGAGGCGATTCGACGCAAGCCGCACTCCGTCGTCCTGTTCGACGAGTTGGAGAAGGCGCATGAAGATGTCTTGAATGTACTACTTCAAATTTTGGACGAAGGCACCTTGACGGACGGCAAAGGCCGGACCGTGTCGTTCAAAAACTGCATTTTTGTCATGACGAGCAACGTGGGTAGCCAGGAGATCATAAAAATATCACGAGGGGAGAATCCGACGGCTTCAGATGGATCCTCGGCGGGTATGACTATGGAGGGGGCTGTGAAAAACGAGCTCGAGAAGAAGATGAAGCCAGAATTACTGAACAGAATTGATGAGATTGTTGTCTTCAAGCCTTTAGCGGATGAAATACTGATTTCCATCGCCAAGGGAATCCTTGACGAGACCATCCAACGTGCATCTGCAGAGCAGGACATGAATGTCTCCGTAACTCAGGCTCTCATGGCCATGGTCACGAGAGAAGGAGCTTTCAGTGCAGCCCAGTTTGGGGCTAGGCCGATGCGTCGTGCGGCCAAGCGTTTCCTCGAGGATACACTCAGTGAGGCCATCATGCGAGAGTTTCTTCAAGAGGGCGACGACGTAATAGTTGATGTCGCGAGCAAAAACGAGGCCAGTGGGTTTAGAGGCGATGACAGAAAAATTGTGAAGGTGACGCGAGTTACAGCCGGAAGCGAGAGCATGCTGATCCCTGTCGATAGCGATGCTGGTATTGGGTCGATGGAGTCTAGTACCTTTGATGCTTTGAATAGACCAATGCCACCGATACCCGATGCAGATGGATTCATGTAGAGAAACGAGAAATATGATGGAGGAATTCGTCAGCCATTTCAGGTGCATGTTCATCGTAGATTTCATAGTAAATCAACACCCTCATTGCCTCAGCACGCCCACAATCCACCACATCTCGAATGAGATACCTCTAGAGAGATTATGCGTGTAATCTCCAGATGAACCGGTAGACTATCTCCTACAAAAAATCCCACATCTGTTTAAATCCCCTAGCACACAAGAATAAGATGAGCCGTCACCACCCTACCCCAGCAGCTTTGCCCTATCTTCATGGCCACATGCGCCTCTTTTGTAGCGAGATGCATCGGGCTCACTCGGGCCCCTTCGCATTCCCTTGTGTGGGATGTACATTACGAACTGGTTGAAGGGAGAATTGAGATATTAGATTATATATATTTAATGATCACAGGAAAGAAAAAGTTAGTGTCCTCCATCCTGTGACGAAGAATGATCTCCGGACACAAAACCGTGTATCGTATTGTACCCACGCTCACGCGGAGAGAGAGAGAACAGAACACGCACAAAAAAAACATCATGAATATTGCGGCGTGCTGCCCCGCCGCAGTCTCGAGAGGATATGCGTCGATACGTCTTGCGACGAGGGTCGTCATCACGTCGACCCCGTCCATGATAATTTCACACGGCGGCCCGATGGCGTCGTCGTCGTCGTCGTCGTCGTCGTCGATGCGATGCCGTCGACCCAACGTCGACAGTCGTCGTAACATGCACTCGACGACGACGACGTCCGATGACGATGGCAATGATACCATCCCCTCCGCCGCATCGCGGCGATGTCCCCCCCCGCCCGACGCGAAGGTACTAGTTCCACCCCCTCCGTCGTGGTCGGTACGCGACCTGCGACTGAAAACGACGCCCGACGACGTACACGACGACGATTGCGCGATATCGGACGCGGAACTGGCGACGCTCGCGAGGCGTTGTCTCATCGATTTACGTCGTCTGTCGCGCGAGAGGAGGTATAGACTGCGTGTGCACGTCGGGGGAATAATGAGATGCGCGTCGGTATTGTTGGCATCCGAGGCAACTCCCAATGGATCGTCGAGGGACGACGAGAGTTACGACGTCCACGAAGGACGAGTGAGGGGAGTGGACGATGACGACGACGTACTCACGGACGAGATGGTGTACGATATGCCCAGGGGATTGACCAAAATGCCCATTCGTCGCGGGGTTGGATGGGATGATGATGTCGATGCTGATTCATGCGATGATGATTGGTCGTCCAGGGATTACGACGAGTCCAGGGCGGTCATGAATAGCGATGGCGTCCGATCAAAGATGTCGATGTCGAGCGATGATAACATGTATTTCTCAATCGTCACTAAGCGATCGTAAATCAATAGATGTCGATGTCGAATGATGATAACACGTATTCCTCGATCGGTACTAAACGATAAACGATCGCAAGACATGCGATGATGGAAAAAATCACGCCGCATATCCACGCGAAAGCTCGTTTCATTCTTCATGTTATACTTCCGCTGCATACATTCTCCGTAGTATCGCGCCCTCTCGCGTGAATTTGACGTCAATTAATTTTATGCACCTCACGTTGAGGACCAATTATATTCGAGTTAGGATGGCTAAATCAACTGTCACGGATGAGGTGGGTAATACATCTTCCAATACGAACCCCGCTCCCTGTCCTAAATTGGACCACTCCCATCGCGACCGTTCGCCACGTCGACCCGTCAGCATGAGTAACACGTCGAAGCTAACCGCCGCATTCCACTTGCGGTTCAAGTCACTCCCGTTGGGTAGGACGGCATCCATGATGACCAACTTACCACCGCGCGAGAGCGACTTGTGAAATGATCGCAACGCACGTAGGACGTCCTCGTCGGAAAAGTCGCACAAGACATGTTTGGTAATAATTAAGTCACACGGGGGTATGGTCGATGGATCGAACATGTTACCCGGTACGAATGTCGTCGTGATTTTCCGATCATTGCTGGAGTCGTTCGTCAATATCGCATCATCAATTACACCCGGAAGATCGAGACAATAGCACCGACCCACAGTTGGCATTGACGTTTTGATCGCGTGGATCAAATCGCCATATCCCCCTCCTACATCAACGATCGTTTTCCCGGCAATTTCGGATTCCTTTAAAGCCGACGAGAGATGGATTGCATTTAATATGGATGCGACTTCTCTGGATGATGCATATCTCGCCACGGCATTTCGATGAGAGCACGACGCTTCATTCTTATTGTAATAATCCGACGCGGTCATTCCATTTGCCCGATCAAAAGGAGGCACGTCGCCATCGAATGGTTTTCGAGATGCATCGCCATCTGCCATGAGATTTTTACAGTTCCCAGCCACGTAATCTGGAAGCTCAGACCAAGCATTCCACACCGAGATTTCGGACCAATGCAAAACGAACGAGGCCATGCCAGATGGGTCGCCATCATGGCCGGATCGTTGTTGGAGGAGTCGCCCCATTTGTGTAAGTGAGTATGTTGGTTCGTACGCGCATATGATTGTTTCCTCTATCACCCCCGAAGTGCAGAGCAGCCTCAGGCAACGGAATAGTGCATCACGATTGACGACCACCGCCGAGTCTCGTGTTTGTATTTTTGCAACTATTTCATCAACCGTCATGGACGCCGTATCATAATTGCCATCGTACGAAGCCGCTAATGCGTCAAGTGCACCGACGCGGATAGCTGCGAGAAGAGCCTGCGAGGTGAAATGAGATTGAGCCAGCTTTATAACATCCAACTCGGCTTGTGATTGCGATACTCGTGGATGTTCAATGATATCGCTAGCAAATAATACATCGGTTGCATCGCTCCAGTCAATGTAACCATTTTTGTCACCAGCCATTGAATGCACTTGCGCTCCCTTTCGCATAGGGCGAGACATCACGCGGGTGCGGTGGACGTTATGACGCGCACGGAGCGGGAATTTACCCGACCAGGAGGTGGTGGGGCTGATACTCAATACCATCCCGACGGCCATAATGGAAACCATGATTACAGTCGAGCATGAGTTTCATGACCCCTGCTTGTAGAGAGCTACTAAATTTGATTCAATATGATGAGACACTAAGTTTTGTCACATCTTTTTTTTTGACACTCCAACACTTCCCTACCGTATTAGCCGGGGCTTAAGGATCACCAAATAAATGTCCCAGCCAAAAGTCAAAATCTATATTAACCCTATATTTAACCCGAAGATAGTTTTTCTGCGAGGGAACAAAGGGGGGGATACCGTGGTCACGTAGGAATTGAATCTAATATAGACAAATCGGCTTCGGCCTCTACAAGCGACCATTTTACTATTCCTACGTCAACTTTAAATCAATTCAATAATAAGAAAAAGGGGCGCGCGCAGGCCACTAACACGCAACCTCACCTCCCTCCCAGATATCTCCACAATCCATTCTCTGACATCGAATCCTACCACCATCCTACTCAAATGCCCCGCACTTGTGTATCCCAAAAGATCGGTGGCACGTCCAGAATCACCCGCAAGCGTTACTCTGTTCTCCAAAAGTGTCAGGTTGTTCAGTATGCACTCTCTAAGCTAGCCGTGCCCCGTATTTCTCTGAGAAAAATTGGTACAGTTGGTTCGAGGAGGAGGACGAACCAACTGTCGATCCTCGGCAGGTCCATACCGAGGGAGAGGTCGATGCTATCGATCATTATGATGATTATGATTATGACAAAGAGGAGATAAACATCATGATGGAGGATGAGGGCATGACGACGGACATCAGGGCAATGATGGAGGAAATGGAGAGGCCGGGTGTTATGATGGACGACCACGACAAGGATGAACAGTGGACAATGAATGTATTTAATTGATAAATTAATTATTAAATGTTAAATAATAATTGCTATCATTATTATGATATTAATACTATTTATCAATGGCCGTCTTTAATCCCCAGCATCTCCACCACGTCAGATTCATCACCACCATCATCCCTGGCCCTCTTCATCACGACCTTTGCAATCCCCTTCTTCACATCATTGACTGCAACCGGGAGGTTTAGGCAAGACACGAAAATCGCCTTCACGTGGCCATAGTTATGGCACCACTTACGATGAACCGGCGTCTCGTTGGAGTCTTCGAGACCGACGTCGGTCACCTAACAGAGGATCGATGTGTGTTAGATGATGGTATTGTCATTATAAAATTCACAAAAAAAAATACTCGCCTGGCACAGGACGCCATCGTACAGTGTCCCGGTCTTCACAAAGGCACGGGGGAGGAAGCCAACACGACAGCGGTCGACACCCATGTCGACAGTGTATACTGCCAATGCAGCCTCCTCGATGACCTTGCCCGCCTTGTTGAATTCAAAGACCTCGCGTCGAATATGAACGAGCAAGTTCTCTTCAAGGGAGAGACCACACGTCGCGTGCTCCTCACAGTGGCATCCCCTATCGGCACGGTTGATGCCGAGAATATCCAACAAAAAGCAATTTGGGTGTCTGGAAGCCAATCTGCCTTCTGGGGGATGAAAACAGGACTTTTGTGAGGATTCGATGTGGCCGTGGAGTTCGCGGTCAAGGGGCTGCTGTCATCAAGGGCCGCCCACTTCACGACTTTGGCACTAAAAGGCATGTGCGCATGAGGGGGGGAGTACATCAAGATCTCACGGATCTCACGAGCTCTTACCGCAGGGGAGGTCGGCCTTGGGGGGGTGAGCAACTCGGGGGAGCTCATCGAGCTCATGATGCCTGCGTTTTTGTTAGTAGGTTTTGTTAGTTGTGTTTTTTGTGTGCACACCTCTAACACATGACACATGGACCCAGAACAAATATCCACACAACCTGACCGGCCTCCAAGG
>JALLBA010001439.1:0-10555 GCA_036939675.1 Cyclostephanos invisitatus
ACATACCTGAATTACCGACAACTCCTAAAACATCCAAAATACAAAGAGACATGGTCAAAATCAGCAGCAAATGAGTTTGGACGATTAACGCAAGGTCTTAAAGATGGACGTGTCAAAGGAACAAACACGATAAAATTTATCAGAAAAGAGCAAGTTCCAATCGAAAGGAGAAAAGATGTGACTTACGGAAGTTTTGGCTGCGAGTTCAAACCAAACAAAGAGGAAAAAGAATGCACCAGACTTACGGCAGGAGGAGATAGAATCAACTATCCGGATGATTGTGGCACACCGACCGCGGACATGACACTATTCAAGATATTAGTCAACAGTGTTATCTCAACACCAAATGCGAAATGTTTCATGATGGATATAAAAGATTTTTACCTGAATACACCAATGAAGAGACCCGAATACATGCACATCAAAATCTCAGACATTCCTGATGAGATCATTGAACAGTACAACCTAAAGTCATTATTGACACCAGAAGGATATGTATACTGTGAAATCAATCATGGAATGTATGGCTTACCTCAGGCCGGATTAATTGCTCAAGAACTCCTTCAGAAGAGATTAGCGGAGTATGGCTATCACCAGAGTCAAATCATAAATGGATTATGGACTCACAAATCGAGACCCATATGCTTCTGCCTTTGCGTAGATGACTTTGCAGTAAAATATGTCCGACAGGAAGATGCAGACCATTTGATTAGTGCAATCAAAAAATATTATCCGATGACGGTGGACTGGCAAGCAACAAAATACATTGGACTTACCATCGAATGGGATTATTCAAACAGGAAAGCAAATATCCACATGCCGGGTTACCTTGAAAAAGCATTCGTTCGGTTCAAACATCAAAAGCCAGACAAAATTCAAAGATCACCGCATCCACATGTTATAACCAATTACGGAGCAAAAACACAATATGCCAAAGAGGATGATGTTTCCCACCCACTCTCAGCAGATGAAACGAAATTCGTCCAAGCAGTTGCAGGGACGTTACTCTATTATGCGAGAGCTGTCGACGCAACAATCCTCACAGCACTCAGCTCGATCGCGACTGAGCAAGCCAAACCGACACAGCGAACGATGGAGACAGTAAAACAATTGTTAGATTACTGTGCAACGCAAGAAGAAGCCATTATCACATACAATGCAAGCAAAATGATATTGGCAGTACACAGCGACGCTGGGTATTGTAATGAAAAGAACGCACGCAGTTGGGCAGGAGGACACTTTTTCCTATCCAACGACGAGCAATTCCCCCCAAACAATGGCGCAATTCTCACACAAGCGAGTATAATAAAAGCAGTCATGTCATCCGCCGCAGAAGCAGAGCTCGGAGCATTATTTTTAAATGCAAAAGAAGCCGTATATCTTTGTCAGATATTAATTGAAATAGGACATCCTCAACCACGAATGCCAATCCAAACGGATAACACGACGGCGGAGGGCGTAATAAATCATAAAATCCAGCCAAAACGTACCAAGGCAATGGACATGCGATTCCACTGGCTTCGAGACCGTGAAGCACAGGGACAATTTAACATTTATTGGCGGCCGGGGGGGACAAATCTCGCGGACTATTTCACGAAGCATCATCCGCCGGCGCATCATGTCAATGTGAGAGCAGAATTCCTCACAAAAGTCAAGGATCTGGCAGAAACTCGAGCAGCCAGACAGACCATAAACACAAATGAAAAAATTGCTACGCTACAAGGGTGTGTTAGACAAGCTAGCCTACGAGAGCTAGCGCAGCGAATTTTAGCGAGAGAGAAATTTAAATTCTCACCCAAACAGGTTTGCGAAACTAGCAACAATAGAAATAGACTCATAAATAAGTAATCACCTACTTATTACAGCTATTTAGTTGTCACTGTTTAGCAGGGCCTTCACCCAGCTGGTTCTTGGTCTCGACAATGACACTTGGGCCAACCATTGTACAGAGAGTGCACTTCGCAACTTGATCCTACAGGACCTTGACTACTTTGACCATGGATTGGCAGGTGCTTGGCATGCCCGTGTCGCTACCCAGCGACATCACAGATATGGCGATCATCCTTGTCTGGATCACCCTCCTTCTCATTGGCGCCGACACTTGTACCCCACGTATTATCAAGAAAGTATGGGGCGATGACGAAGCTGCCCAGTTTGCCCTTGGAGGGCCATGAGGTGATCTCTCACTCATCTGATAGCGGATACTAACACACCAAAAGTTAGCACTCACCAACCCCAACCCCCGTCAACTCCTGTCTTGCCCCAGGATTCGGAGGCCTTCGGACTCCTCCCCTGTACTATCCAACAGTTCCTGTTGGACTGCTCAGACAAACATGTCTTCATACGTGAATCAGTTCCATCAGGTGAGCGCTGTGCCCAGGGACTAACGAACAACCTAAGGAGCTGTAGGGAGCGATCCGCTTGTATGGGGGTCTTCATCTCAGATGAGACCGAGTTGACGATCAGACGGGATTTGACAATGGTATAATACGGCATACAGTATGTGTACCCCCTGCACCTTACAGTAGTTATACGAACTTTACCCAGAACTGCCACATCCCACGCATTTTATGAGAGGAACGGCGGAGGACTACGGTGTTATGCGTACGACGGCGGAAGACTGGACTGACGATCAGGAAGGACCAATGATTTGATCACTGGACATTGGAAAATGGGAATCATATTAGTTGCTTTTTATTTTTTTATTAGCAATTCAAGGCGCAGAAAAATAATTATTAAGCAATGAATTCAATCAATCAATCAATCAAGAGAGGTGTTATATTCATCTCTAGGAGCCTTTTCCATTTTGTCTCGTGTCGAACACGTAGTGGGAGATGAGAGATTTTTTGGTGAAGCCACGACGGAATCAATATTAAAGCAGAGAGTTTCCCTCTCCCCTCCAATGCGATGGATTTTTGCGGGACACACGATTTCAATTAAACACACTCTGGATCCATGATGATATATGTTAACGGACGCCCGATCCGAAGCCGAAACCCTGCCCTTCCTCGCCGCACAACGAAAAATAATTGCAGAAACACTCCCCCTACAATACTATCTGTCTATTCTCGGCTCAGTGAAAGTCGAACTCGGTGATCAACTAAAATATTCACCTTTCCATAATTCGACACGCGCGGTCGGAGTGTTACAAGTGCACTCTTTTCCCGTTGCCCATAAAACTACGGCGGTCCAGCGCCGACATGGCGAGCGGCCAGGAATCATTGGGAATCATTAGTCATAATATTGTGCCTCCGGGGAGTGGACATGGAAAAATGAAGACACCGCGCCCCATTAAAGTCAGCGCCCTTCTTTTCCTTTTTCTGAAAGCCGCCACCATGGTCTCCGGGTGCAGCTACCATAATGATCATCGTTGTACTACGGAAAATGGAATCAAGTTCACTGTGTATTTCGAAGCCTCCGGGTCTGAGTCCACGTATGATGCTTCTATTGAATTTCTTTGGAGTCAGGATGAAGAAACAATCAACGACTCCTACGATAGAGGTGACGAGCAAATGGTCGAAAGAACCTACCGACACGACCGGTCCGCAACGGATACGTTCATTGTGGGTTTCAAACTCACCTTCGGGGAGAATTCCGGCTGCAATGGTAGAACATTTCAAGAGCTCTACGAAATCTCGTACGAATCATGCGACATCTACGAATATTACGAAACTTATATCTACTCAGCAACCGATTCACAAACGCCTGTGCCAACAATGCCTGAGTCAATAACACTTGAACCAATAACGCCTGAACCGATAACGTCCGCACCAATAACGCCGGCTCCAATCCCTTCTATTGTAGTTGTAAGTAGTTGTGATGGATTAATTTTGATGTCTGATTAGTGTTTGCGGGTGCCATTCAAATTGTTTGCATCTGTGATTATTCCGATAGGGACCCACCCCACCACCATTCAGCTATGTGGTATTACCTTTATGTGGTGACGGTATATGTGAATCCCCCGATGAAGACTATGATTTATGTCCACCGGATTGCTTCGTGCCTTCAACACCTTCGCCATTGTTGATCGATACTAATGATGGCTCCAACGTATCCGCACCCCCAACACCTGCGCCATCTTCTGTCGATACTAATGATAACTCCAACGAGAAAACCACGATCCCCACAAACGCGAACGATCGCCCGACCGAGCGTCCTTCAATCTCACCCACCGAAGAAGGTCTAGTTGTTGAATCGGCTATTATAGAAGAGAGTGGCAACAGTGATGGGCCCCCTAGTAATTTGTACTTCATTATTGCAGGAGCAGCGGGGGGGGCATGCGGATTTGCGATCACCCTGGCTCTTGGATTGTTCATCCTCAGGAGGAGGAATAGGGCGGACGCGAAACAAACGTACGCCGAAAAAAGCGAGCCTGACAGAACCGGGTTGGAAATCGAAACCAGGACGACCAAAAGTCTTACCAAAAGCGAGACACTTAATCAACAAGGGGGAAATCACCTCTCGATTCAACAGGGTGAAAGTTACTTTGGCACGATTCAACAAACGGAAATCGATGATATCAGTACTCTCGGAGATCCATACATGGGCGAGGCAGTGAATACAGCATTGAATGCCGATATGACAGTTGGTGGAGAGAGGTGAGCTCTCATGCGATCAATTCTATTTTCTTTTTTATGTTCTAAATCAGTTTCTAAAAGTCGCTTGTTCGTATCTAGCTTGGTATCTCAGCTACAAATTTATGGAATTAGACCCGACCCAAATGGGGCTACGAGTCGAATGGGCGACACCACCCTTGGGAGCAAAGTCATTCTATTTGGCGAAGATGCCACCCTGGAAGATATTTACGAAAATCCCGTTCGTGACGGTGAAAATACTTTCGACTATATCACTGTCGTGGCACCAGCGGGAATGTTGGGCGTCGTGCTGAATAATCCCACGGGGGACTTGCCCGTTGTGTATGCTATCAAGGAAACGAGTCCGTTGCGGCAAATGATTAGGGTGGGAGATTATTTGGTATCCGTGGATGAAGTAGGCTGTCGGGGGATGACATCAAGTAGTGTCTCCGCTTTCCTTAGCAGTCGGAGCCAAAATCCCACGAGGACGTTGGTATTAGCTAGGGGTTCAATGAACAATACAATGTCAACGGCAGCTGCTGTCTGATATTGCGGTAGATTCGGGGAGAGGTGTCTTGGGACGGTTAGGAGGGACAATCTGCAACAGTTTCTTCAACTTGTACGTCATTCCAGAGAGAGAATCAAACGAAAGAGAACAGCTGAAGTGATGAATTCACATTAATTAACGAGTAACATGACTGTTCCTCTTTGTTCCTCTTGTCTTGATGCATTGATCGAGCTTATTAAAAAGCTAAGTAGTAAATACGTATCTGCCACGCGATCACCTCGTTGACTAAATCATGAATGCCCATTCCTCATCGGTGTCATCCTCCCCCGTCGTCGTGAAAAAGGAAATCATCTCAGCTTTTCCATACAAAATGGGCCGGCTTTCCGAATGCATTCCCATACACGACCTCCTCCATCGGATATCGAGGAGACATGTCCTTGCCCCCATGTCCCAAGCCGGCATCGTCGGTCTCGTCCTCGGCGGCATCGTCGTTATTACCGCGTCGGTGGTACGGCCTGCCGGCGCACACGATCAACGGCACGGTGTACCGTCCCATGGGCACGCCCAACGCTCTCTTGATCCCAATCGCGTCGAACCCCTCCATCGGACAGGTCGCGAGGCCGCGCGACGTGCATGCCAGCATGTACGTCATCGCAACTAGCATCGTATTCTTCTGCGACCACGTATCGGACGGATACAACGTCGGTAACAGCCATTTCACGACGTCGTCGTTCATCGACCTCCCCCCCCCCGACGCCACGCGGCGATATAATCGAGCCATGCGACCGAGGAGGGATACGCCGCATCGCACGCAGAACGATATCGGCATCGATACGCATCGGGGGAGGGGATAACCGCTCGAGAATAGCAGTATCAGCAGGCGTAATTTGAGCAACGCGCGTTTCGATAACGTCCGTCGTCCCGTTCGTAGGGATGGTACGACGTCGTCGATGTTGCCGTCCGCGGTCCCGCCATCGACGGTCGTCGCATCGTCCGCGTTTCCCCCCAGTAGGAATTTCGCGTACCTGGTATGCCAATCCCGTCCGCACTCGGCATCGGCGAGGAATACCGCAGTGCAATCCGAATCGCGCACCCTATCGGCATTCCTCCCGAGGCAGTACCTGGCCACGTTCTCCTTATCGTGCCTCGAATGCACGAGTATCATGCGGTAGGGCTGGGCGTTGAATCCCGTGGGCGCGCGCGTCGATAACGATAGACATTGATACGCGACGTCAACGATCGCCGGGTCGGATATGGACGCGACGGGCGGCGTCGTCGATTCTCCCGTCGTCGACGACGACGACGACGACGACGACGACGACGACGACGATGTGGCGACGTCGTCCTCGTCGCCACCGGCGGCATCATCGTCGACGTCGATCCGAGTTCGCGCCTCCTCTCGATGCCTGCGAAAGCGCGTGCACGCGTACCTCGCGTTCGTCACCGCCTCGAAATACGTCGCCGCCGAAGGAGCGTCGCGTACGTCGTCGTCGAATCCGAGAGTGTTTCCCCCGCCCCCGCCCCCGACCGATGACGACGATCGAACGACCGCGTATTCGCCGTTAATCCTTTCGTCGTCGTCGTCATCGTCGTTGTCTACGATATTCGCATCATCATCATCGTCATCGTCGTCGTGGTCGTCGTCGTCGTCTCCGTCGATATCATCATCATTGATATCACTCGTCTCGACCGACGATTCATCCATTGCCATCGTCGTCCGCCATCGCGTCGGCGGCGATATTGTCCCCCCCCTCGATGTCATCATATGGCATGACGCGCCGCATCCATCGTCGCTGCGTTCGGCGGCGGGGAGGAAACAACGACGACGACCGCGACCGCCGCCCCCGCGAGCGTCCCATCCGCGTACGTTCTCGATTCGAGGCATCGGGGGGTGGCAATACGACGAACGTCGCATTCGGCGACGGTGGGGGGCATAATATGACGACGACGACGACGACGCGGCGAGGAGTATCGGCGGGCGTGGTGGTACGTACGACGCCCGTCCCGGGGGGGATGCGCATGTGCCATGATATTCGCGACGTCGCGCGACGACGACGACGACGACGACGAGGAGGAGGAGGAGGAAGGACGATGATAGCCGCACGGCGCGATGTGCCGAGGGATGACGACGTCGCATCCTCGTGGGACGGGGCGACGACGTCGCGAGGGGCATTGCCACTGGTAGGAGATGTATAATTCCCTTCTCGGAGTTTTGTTATTTTGGGGGGGGGGGAGGGACGATGGGCGACGAGTTGAGTATCCACTACCGACGACGGGGGCCGTGAGACCGATGCACCGACGATGATGGTTGCATCGCTCCTCCTACGATACGATCTCCGATCCGTCCAGGAACCAGAGCACGCACAGACTAGGTAGGAAGACAATCTCACAGACATCAGAAATCATATCATTTTATCTTATTTGGTACCATATTGATTCCTCCTCGTATTTTTGAAGTAATGTTGTCTGGCCCTCGCCAGAAGTGACGCGCACCACCGGCGTGCGATACTATCTTATTAATAATATCTTCTTTGAGAGTCTCTTTCGACCCCCCCCCCTCCAGGCCGCCCCCCAACAACCCCCCCCCCCCCCCAAAAGAGAAACAATGAACGCAACGGAAAGAAGTGACGAAAAAAAATACGCCTCCTCTCGCCCGCTCCATCATCACACATAATATCTTCTCGTCTTACCTTCTCCCCGACGACAATAACGTCAATGACGGCAAACGGGGACCTCGCGGCGGTGGAAAGGGAGGGAAAGAGGACTGGAATTGAATGAATAATAAACAACGAGCGCTACTTAGTTTGACATTCACGCGCCCAAAATCGAACGAGAAGAAGTGAAGAATGTCGTCGTCGTACGATAACAACGGCGATTATACCATGGCGTCGACGGACGATCGCATGGCCATGGACGACATCTCGTTATCGTCGAATTCGCCCAGGATGGAATCAATTTCGGGGGGTGCGTCGGTCGCATCTCGCCTCGGGAGGAGGATCGCCGGCAGCATCGTGGGGGGGGGCGTCGGCGGGAGGAAGATGCCGATGCATGGTGCCAATTCCGATCTGGGCACGCCGCTCACCACCCCCGATCTCGACGACGACGAACGAGGTTGCGATGGGGTCAATCGTTCCTCCGCGTCGATTGCTACATCGTCGATTGTCGATGGCAATATTGGCGGCGATGAAATCAATAATTCGCCTCCCAGGGGATCGCCGACGTCGAACGGCACCAAGAGCTACATCTCCGAGGACGATCCATTTTACATGTTCCGATCGGACCTGGTGCGAAAGCTACGCGACGCGAATGTCGAATTGGAAGCGTACCTAGGCATCGTGCGAAATACCGACACGTCCGTGAATACGCACGAATGTCGCGAATCGAAGAGACGGTTGAAGCGACTCATAAAAATGGCCGAGATGACGAGCAACGATTTGGAAACGACCGTGCGCGTCGTCGAGAGGGGGAGGGGTAAATTCCCGCACATCACAGATGTCGAGATATTGGACAGGCGTGAATTCGTCGACGATACGAAGGACGGCTTGGCGGATATCAAACTGAAAATGCAATCGGAATGGATACGGGACAAGTACATATCGGACGAACGCGCCATGTTGGAACGCAGGAGGGGAGGGGGAGGAGGAGGAGGGGGAGGGGACGGAATCACGAACGGCACGACCTCGTCCGCATCCGCGACGAGGCGGGGGTACGGTCGCCCGAACGATGCAACCGCGGACGTGGAATCCGGAAGCGGCATGATGGACGCGGAACGATCCGAGACGCTCCTCATGATGCGGCGACAGGACGAGACGCTCGACGATCTCGATATGGCCGTGACGCGAGTGTCCTACATGGCCGAGACGATACACGAGGAGCTCGAGACGCAGAACGCGATGCTCAAGAATTTGGAGGACGATCTGATCGATGCCGAGGAACAGCTGGGCGTGGTCATGGGAAAGCTGGCGAAATTACTGAAGACGAAGAGCAAGTGTCAACTCGGATTGATATTGATATTGAGCTTGGTCGTTTTGGTTTTATTCTTCCTGGTGCTGTATACGTGATGTGGTACATGCATGTGGGTTACTCATTTTTCCTTGGCTTTCCTTGGGGTGGGGGGGTGGGGGGGGGAAGGATTTCGATGGCGTTGGGGGCGTGTATTATTATCAATTTCCTTTTCGTATCTATTCCAATTTTATCCATGGTTCGATGGTCTAATAGAGATAACAATCGGATAATGTTAGTGTGCGCTCATGAGGCACGTAATTGTCGGGGCACCAACGTTGGCGCGCTAGAAAATGAGATTGAGCTGTGTATTTACAAAAGGAGTAAATCTGCTAATGGATTAGAAGTCATAATCGCCATCCAATCTTTCCCAAATCATTATCATTAGCCCCCGATGTTATCCAGCGCTCTGGAAGCAAGAAATCTGCTCTGCTTGCCAAACCGTGAGCATGGAGCGCTCCGCGAACAGAATTTTCGGCCCATTGCTCTCTCTTGCTCTGCTTGCGTGTTTTAGGGGGGCGGGAGCCCCCCCCAACTATTAGGGAGTGACTTCGACCCCCAAAAAACAAAATACATACAACATATTCATGAACAAATCCGGTCGCTCACCTCTTCCAGTCATCAATCTTGCTCTCTCAGAGGGCGAGAGGACCCCCCCCCACCCCTCCTCAATGCGCTGCATCTGTCCCTGCATTTGGTATCGTCGGAAACGCTTACATTTCCCGTTGTATCACCGGTGGGAGTCCTTCAATAGGCCCCCGTCAGGCGCTGCTCAGACTTGAAGATCCGTCGCCACGTGCCACGACTGTTGCCTGTGATCCTTCTCCCACCACCACTGAGGTCACACGCATCCTCACCCCTTTGAAAATTTTTGCACCTCATAGAATTGGCGCTGCCATCCATCATCCATGTATCCATCGATGCAGCGGCCCTTGCCGACTCCGGCAATGGCGACGACGTCAAGTACTCCCCATACCATCAGTGAAGCAGAGGGGGGGACATGATGATGATGATGAAGATGATGAAGATGATGATGACGACCCGCTGCCATTGGAAACGTGACAATCAGCCAATGAGGATGAATACCAATCATTGAGGAGGGGCCAGCAATTGTCGTCGGGTAGGAGGAGGAGAAGTGGTGAGGGAAAGTATAGTTGAGGAGGAAGATGGGGCAAGTGTTGCAGGACGTACGAGATTAAGGTTTATTTTTTTACAGGCCAAAAGGGTCAAACGACCTAGGCGGGTGGATAACTTCCCCTGAAAATGGACTCTTACAAGTGAAAATGAAGTGACATGTAGTCCAGGTCAGGAAGAGAAAATTATGATCTTATTTTACTGCTTAAAAATGAAGTGGATCACCCAGGCTAAACTTAGGGGGATGAAATGCAACCTGTAGGATTCTACAGGTGCTGGTATATCTTTATGATGTGATTTTGATGTTCCTCCTTGTGTATGTACATCTGTAGGAGAG
>JALLBA010001440.1:0-16754 GCA_036939675.1 Cyclostephanos invisitatus
TCCTGGATCTGTGGAGGGTGATCCTTCCCCTCGACCAACTCCATCGAAAACAAAATGCCCGACAATCCACAGCACGCGGTGTGGTATTCGTTCCCGAAGGGGTGGGGTTTGCGAGGGCAAAACACCCACCCAGGACAAGTCCATCGGTTATGCCAGATGGACATCGACTCGTCCAGGCAAACGACCCATGCCGCGAGGAAGATCTTTGCCATGTGCTCGTTCCAGGCAGCAATCATCTCCCTAACCTCCCAAAACTTATCCCAAAACGTCGGGGGGTTCGACGACGTGAACCGCAATGCCGACGTAATCGTGACGAACCGCCGCCGTGACATGTAACGTTTGAAATTAAACAATGGGGTTGTTTTCCTCATCCTCGTCGTCGTCCGGTGTCGTTGTCGTCAGTGGGGCGGATCGCCAAAAGTAATCCGGGGACTTCATGTAACTCGACATCAAAAGCCACATCCCAACGTATCGAAGAATCTCCCCAATCGTTGTCTGATCACTATTGACCCCGACGAGCTTGTTGCTTGTTCCCTCGACGATCACATTTGTGAAGAATTCGAGGGGGAAGAGGTGGAGGAAGATCTCCAGGATCGTCTTCCGCTGGGGAGTCCATCCGTCTGCGAATGAAGGGCCATTGTACATCGCTCCCCCGAGCGTGGCCCGCTGGTCAATCCCATCCCATACCCACTCCTGCCCTTTGTGGAGACCTCCCCCCAACCTAAACAGAGGCACATCGGGCGCTGGGATGTTCTCCGGGGCGGGTTCGTTGTCATCGTCGACCTCGAAACCCATTGCCCGAACGAAGCGCATTGTTCGCTGGGATGTTCTTGGGGGCGGGTTTGTTGTCATTGTTGACCTCGAAACCCATTGCCCGAACGAGGGCGATATCTTCTGCCCGATTTTGGGCATTTCTGCAATTGGCTCGTTCTGCTCGTTCGGGGTGACAAGAGCAGCGGCCATCATTGCTTCAGGCTCCCCTCCCCAAATCTCGCCGGTTCCTTGCTCAAGCACCATCGCCCATCGCTCGGCAGAATGGAGCTGGCTGGGGATGGTTTTGCTTCGATAAAAAATTGACACGAACGTCTTCCCCCCCTGAGTTGTCACCTCACGACTAACGGCGATGAGGTCATCAAGCCGCTGGTCTTTCATAGGGTTAACGATGGCCTCGGCAACGACCTTTGATGGGCAGAGGAATTTTAGGAGCACAGAACAGGGTGCACAGCGTGCTCCCTCACCGAGACAAGGGTTGAGGTGCCACTCGAGGACATGGTTTTGGACGTGGGCGCGCACGATGTCTGGGTAGAGGATGCACCACATTTGCTGATTATGTCCCGCAGGGACGAGGATTCGGAGGACATACCATGCCCGGAGCACCTAATCGCCCCAATCCTGTCAAACTACACAACAATTGGAATGTATGTTACTCATGCGGGCTTGACGTGGAAGATGGCCATATGTCAATGACGTGCCACTTGGATTGACGCAAGCCAAACCACGATGTAACCTTCACACAAAACAATGCACAGGAAAAGCTGGCACAGGGGTGCGACGCTTGCACAAAGGGTATGCACAAGACGATCCTTCCCACAAACGCTTGACAGTTAAGGGCGGAGAATATGGATGTTGCAAATAAATTTAAAGATTTAGTTACTGCTCATATCGATTCTTTGGACCCCACCCCATATGGTTTATTTAACATTGTCGAAGATGATGATGCAACTGTTGTGACGTCGAATTGTTCATCAGCAACTTCGATCGAACTGTTTCCGACAGACAACTACATGCGAGCGCCCACCATCGCGGCCACCGCTAGATTGCTTTTCGGCAATTCATCAAATGAGCAACTCAATGCAATCACCATAGCAGCTACACACACCATTGCTGACACGGGCGCAACATCTATTTTCATTATGGATGGCGTCGATGTCGGCATCAAGAAAATTGCAATGCGCCCCATCACCATTAATTTGTCCGACGGCCGTCGTGTCAAGTCAACACATGTGTGCGACATAACTATCCCTGGCCTCCCTACGGTACTCATAGGACACATTGTCCTGCATCTTGCTGTAGCATCGTTAATTGGCATTCACCCACTCTGCAAGGCAGGGTGCACATTCACCTTCGACAACTATAAATGCGACATTATATATGAGGGTAAAGTTATTTTACAAGGATTAAAGGATGCAGCTACTCATTTATGGATGTTGCCGATCAACGCAGGTACCATGCAGACCGCCCTACAATGATCAGCCCCGTTAATTGATCGTTCCCTGCATGGTACGGATGCGGCACTTCATCCCGGGGTCAATCTTGCGACATTCGCGCATTCCGTCAAGACTCTAGCCAACGGAGTGAAATTCGCACATCAATCGTTGTGCAACCCAAAGATCTCAACATTACTTAAAGCAGTGAGGATGGGTTTCCTAACAGGATGTCCGAATTTGAATGAGAAATTGATTCTGAAATATCTGAATCCGGGCTCGGCGACAGCAAAGGGCCACATGAAATGACCGCGACATGGAATTTGAAGCACACGACGTAACTCTCCGGTGTCTGTTGCTTCACTGTCACCAAGTGCAACAACGGTCCCTATTGTACCGCCCCCCGTGTGGATGCCAGTACCTGAAGATTTTGCATTACCCCAAGGTACCGCCCCAAACATGATCCTAGATAACGATGAATCAATAGCAAACATGTTTTGTTATGGTGCATTTGCCGACAAACGATCTGGCATCGTATATAATGACTTAACAGGATCGTTTCCTTTCGTTTCATACAATGGAAGCATTTGCTTCCTTGTCATGTACCATTACGAGGCGAATGTGATTTTAGCGACGCTGATATCAGGGTTAGACGATAAGAGCATTTTCAAGGCTTACAAAATGAGGATTCAAACCAAAATTGAATGTGATGGATAACCAGGCAACAAAATATTTAAAACATTTTCTTACGGAGGAGGTGTGCGAATTGCAACTTGTGGAACCCCACAACCGTCACGTGAACGCGGCCCAGCGGGCCATCCAGACATTTAAGGATGCCTTCATCTCGGCACTGGCCACCACGGATCAGAATTTTCCCCTCCAACTTTGGGACAAGTTAATGCCGCAAGTCATTTTAACTCTCAATGTGATGCGCGCGTCACGTATCGATCCCACGAAATTTGCTCATGAAGTACTGTACGGGGCTTACAATTGGAATCGTTATGCCCTTGCACCCCTTGGGATGCAAGGCAGTCGTATATGAGGATGGCAACACAAGAGGATCGTGGGCGTCACGGGGAGTTGATGGATGGTATCTCGGACCATAAAAAGATCATTACAGATGCAATGTTTATTACATACCTGAAATGAGAGGGTACAGGGTGTCGGGCTTGACAGAGTTGTTCCCCCAACACTGCCAACTCCCAGACATGTCACCCCACCAGCCCTTCCGTGCATTAATTGACGAGATGTCCGATGACGTCGATCGTCAGAGCACTACACCAAAAGAACGCCACATCCTTTCGTTACTTGGCGATAGAATCACAAAGTTACTTGCCCCTCCACCTATAGCGGAGGAACAAAGGGTGACTGTGGAGGAACAAGGGGTTATCGCGGATCAAGTTAGAGCGAACAAACAAAGGGTGATTGACAACTCACCTATTGTACGATACCGCGAATCACAAATGCCCCTGAGATAATGACGGCCCGCAACCCTACAGCAAAACTTATGTTAAAAGTTGCACAACAAGTCCATCAACGAGTCACTTGAAACAACATGCCAGGAATCATGGCTACGCCTGTCGCTCCTGCTCCATATATCCCGATCCCTAGTGGCGCCCGACAAAGAATGGTCATGTGACATGCAATCAAAATGTTAATGGAGACGGAAAGAACGTCTTGCCAATGCATTTTCATGCCGGCCCATATACTCTCACCAATTTTAATTGACGCACCTTCCCATCTCGAACATTTTTGCAGCCCGATGGTCCCCCCAATCACGGGTGAAACGATATCGAGCTATAAAATGATGCACGATCCGGCCACTTCTGAGACGTGGCACATGGCATTCAGCAAGGACTTCGGCGGGATGGCACAAGGTGACAACAAAACAGGTCGGAAAGGGACGAATGCGATTTTTGATGAATCACAAAGCAATCAGACGCATCACAGAACATGGCAAAAAATTCACATACAGCAATCCGGTCGTTGATTACAGACTGCAATAAGATGATCCACATCAAATCCGCATTACAGCAGGAGGTAATCTGATCACGTATGATTCAAGCCCTTCTGTCAGGACGGCAGACTTGGACACTGCCAAATTACATTGGAACAGCGTAATTAGCACGCTAGGAGCCAAGTATATGTGCCTCGATATCAAATTTTTTTACCTCATGGTGAAATTAGAATATTTTGAATACATGCGAATGCCACTCGACCTGTTTCTGATTTGGATCCAAATCCAATACGACTTACAACGGTTAGCGTACAAGGAGTTTGTGCATTTGGAAATGAGACGTGCTGTGTGGGGCTTACCTCAGCACCATTTGGGTATTTTGAACACCCTGGCATGTGGTACCATATCTCTAGGCCCATATCATTCACATTGGTCGTTGACGACTTTGGCGTCAAATACGTTAATAAGGACAACGTTGACCATCTTGTGGCGAGCATTAAATCAACTTATACACTCACTGAAGACTGGTCGGGCAACCTATATTGCGGCATCAAACTCGACTGGGATTACGTCGGGCGAACCGTGAACATTTTGATGCCGGGGTACATCACAAAAAAATTACAAGAATACAATCACATCAAGGCTAAAACGATACAAACATGCCATTACGCGCCTGCCCCAAAACAGTTCGGGTCCGAAGCACAACGCCCATTACCTGACCATTCGTCCCCTCTCCTTGACAAGAAGGGAATCAAAAGGGTCCAACAAATTTTTCGGAGCATTCTCTACTATGCTCGCAAGGTAGATATGACGGTGTTGATGGCGATGAGCACAATTGCTATTGAACAGACACAGGCAACGAGAAAACAATGTCCAAATGTGTGCAACTGCTGATTATCTTGCTACCATTCTGACGCAAAAATTCGTTTTCACTCTTCCGACATGGTAGTGAACATTCATTTCGACGCATCATATCTGTCAGAAGGTAAGGCTCGCAGTCACACGTGTGGCCACTTCTTCATGGGATGGATGACACACAACGGTGAACCCATACGAATTAATGGGGCTTTCCACGTGAGCACCAACATTATCCGATTCGTCGTGGCATCTGCTGTGGAAGCCAAACTCGGGGCTTTATTTCATAATTGTCAAACAGGTATTATTTTCCAAAGCACACTCGAAGACATGGGCCACGTCTAACCGAAGACGCCTGTCTGACTGCAGTGGGCATTGCAAATAACACAGTCAAAAAACAATGCTCGCATTCGATGGAAATGCGCTTCTTTTGGGTTAGTGATAAGTGCGCACAAAAGATGTGCACACTCCACTGGCACCCAGGCCAAGATAACTTGGCAGATTACCAGAGTAAACATCATGCGGGCGCCCACCATACTAAGGTCCGCCCTTGGTATTTGCATGAACCTAATTCTCCACAAGAATTACCGCGTGCCCTTTGACCCAGCGCTCTGAAAGGGTGTGTTGGAACCCAAGTTGGCGGGTACCTAAATAAGGTACCCTTACCTAGGGCTCCACGACTCCAGAGCACTGTACACATGACTTGCGAGTCTCCACAGGAAGTCATCAATACCTGTTACTTACAGGTCCCACGAATTCCTACGCGGAGCGATCTAGCTAGATCACATCTAGGTGCGATCAGAAGCACTATGCTTCCCCTCGCACCTCGTTGGATAATGTAGAAATTAACTAATTAGAACAACCTTTGTCTTCTGATAGTTATTGCCTACATTGGGCACCAACACCCACAATGTTCATGAGGCAGACCGCATCAGCTGGGCCCAAGAAGGGGGCATGGGACTGTTGATGTTCGGCCCCTTAACAGAATATTTAGATATGCCTGCATCCGAAAAAGACATAACAGGACTCGGGCTATGGACGACAATCCTCCTCAAGGGGGGCACGGGTGTGCAAACAAGAATAATATGTGGGTACAATCCCTGCGAAAGCAATCAACAGGATAACAGTACAAGCACTCTCAACAACGGAGGTATCAAATTTGGCAACAACAAGATCACATCACATGCCTACGCATCAAGTTCAGGGAGGACCTGGGGCAATTGCTCAAGGAATGGAGGGCCATAGGAGACAGACTGATAGTCTGCCTTGACGCCAATGAGAACATCTAGATGCTTTAGGGAAACTACTTACCGACCCTGAAGGCTTGGGAATTATAGAAGCAGTGGGGAGATACACGGGGGAAAAGATTGGCCCCACATTCTTTCGGGGCCAACTGTCAATCGATGGGGTCTGGACCACCCCCCACGTGACGGTCTCTAACGCTTGTATTATGCTGGCCAGGTACAGTATTGGAGACCACAGGCTCTTTATTATTGACCTACGCACCGCCTTGCTGGTGGGACCAGGACTGCCAAGAGAGCGCCAAGCAGCATCAAGATGGCTGAACACATGCTTTCCACATGTTGTTAAAAAATACACCAAGAACCTTGAAAAAAACATACAGCGGCTCATTCCGGCAGAATGGATAGGGAGGGCGTACAGTCAAAAATCAGGAAGGTGGATAAGTGCAGCATACAATTTATGAAACACGCTGCAAAAAATGTTGGATGCTGAATCAAGGCGCATATGCTTCTTGCCCGAGTCAGTCATTTGGATCAAGAGGGAGCAGATATACAAATCCCTGATGGAATATCACCAAGGTCGATGTAAAAACAGGGGGAATCTCAAGAGGGCGGCAAAGAAACAGGGGATAAAGAAGCCCATTCAGATATCTATGGCAGAATTGAAAATGAGGTTGGAGGTATGCAAGGAGCGCAATAACTATTTTAGGAAGCATGGACCCAGATACCAGAAAAAGCATCTCCTAAAGCGAGTCGAGCTGGCACGAGAAAAAGGGCGGGACGAGGCTGCCACAAAGATATTGGCAATCCAATGGGAGTATGGCGAGTCCTTCTGGAGGAAGATCAATTATACCTGTGGAAAGGTAAAGGGTGGCAGCCCAACCTCCGCCATCCAATTACCAAAGAATGGGAGCAATGACCAAGTTGACAAACACACCAATCAGGCCACCTTCCACAAAGCCATCTGGGCTAGCATCCACTACAAGAGACTTTATCTCGCGGAGGAAACCCCCATTTGCCAAGGACGACTTTGTGCGGACTTTGGATACAATGCTGCAACATGGTGGCGGCAGACATTCTCGAAGGAAGGTATGCATTCCCAGAGGATTTTGACCACGCCACTAGAGAACTGTGCGAGGAATGTGCTCTGATCTGCAAGATTATCCCCAAGAATACTGTAAAGATAAAGATGACAAAGGAGGACTACATCACTCATTGGAAACAGGCAAAGGAGGAAACATCCTTGTTCCGCTCTGGACTGCATTTTGGGCACTACATTGCTGGAATTGAGTTGGACTACATCTCCCACTTCCACACCTTCAAAGCAACTCTCACTTTTCATCATGGGCTGGTCCTTGACCGCTGGGCGCAAGGACTCTCCGTTATGCTCAAAAACTGTTTGGGTGCTTGCTAACTTAGCTGGAAATGTCGGCAACATGTCGGCGACGTGTCGGCGACGTGTCAATTTGTCACCGATTTGGACCCAACATGCGTGTTGGGGCCGACATTTTCTTGCTCCCGACACATGCCTAACTACTTTTTGCTGTCGGGGTCTGTAGTACTTAGGTAGGTACGAGCACTATAGCCCCCCCTGAAAACGATGTGAATTCAAAAAAATATCTTCGCTGCCTCCGCTCCCCTCTTGTTGCATTGTCTTCGCCTCTCGTCGTCACGACATTGCCTCTTTCCATGTCCACTTGTTCGGTTGGTTGTTGCATTGCTGTGCTGTGTCTCGTTGTTCATGTTGTCCCGTTGCATCATTCCGCCACATCACCATGCCACGTTGCACTGCGTTGCATCGTCACGTCTCATTGTCACGACAAGTCGTCTCGTCGTCTCGTTGTATTGTCTCATCATTGTGTTGCGCCCCCTTGCCCATCTCATCACACCCGCTTTGTTTGGTTGGTTGTTGCGTCGTTGCGCTGCGCCTCATCCTTGCTTCCCCTCGTGCATCTCATCGTCACAACTTGCCATTGTGTCACTCGCTGCTGTCATGTTGTGTCTCGTCTCGTTGACGCATTGCGTCTCGTCATCACGTCCCGCCGTGTAGTTTTTTGTCGTTGGGTGTGGTTTAGTTGGTTGTTGCATTTCCTGCGCTCAGCCTCTCGTCGCACGAGGATACGTCGACGTTGAAGCTCTCATTGCTGTTTGATTTCATATCCAGTTGAGTTCTATCTCTATGTCTTCAATGCAGTAGCCGACATGTTGCCGACATGTCAGAAAACTCGACATTTGGTGTGTCATGTCGGCACCCTCGGCGACACGTTTTTGCACCATGCGACATGTCATCTGACATGTCGGCGACATGTCGGCCCCGACATTTCATGTCTGTCTTTTTAGGGGTCTGGCCGACATGCCGACATCCGACATTTGCCAACTAAGCTTGCTAATATCAAAGCTGCGAGCAATACTCTTAATGGAGGCTGATTTAAACTGCTCCATGAAGATGGTGTTTGGCATACGGATACTTTACGAGGCAAGAAAACAGAACATGCCATGCCTGAAGAGGTTTTTAGCGAGCGCGACAAGATGGCAGATGATGGCACACTGACCAGAGTCCTCACCTACGACATTATCTGTCAAACGAGGCAATCAGCAGGACTAGCCTTGGTTGATGCAGATAGCTGCTATGATAAAATACCACACACAATCACATCACTTGTCTTCCAGGCATTCGGTGTGCCTCTATTGGCATCAGAAGCGATGATTTTTTTCCTGCGAACAGGCTTTTGAGATTCCACGGACTTCGCAAGCTCAACATTATCCATCAAGACCCAGGGGCTATGCCAAGAGAACGGCGCCTCCCCAGCAGGATGGGCAGTTGTCAGCATCTGCATCATCAATGCCCACAAGAAAAAAGGGCACGGCGCCCACTTCACTTGCCCCATTACCAAGCTCAAAAGTCACATCATGGGAATAATTTATGTGGACGATACAGATCGTATCCACTTCCGCATGGATGAAGATCAAGGCAAGGATGAAGCCTTTTTTCACCTGCAGGAGGCGATCACTCCTAGCAACCTGCAGGGCCCTCAAACCCATCAAATTCTTCTTCCATCTGATCTCCTTCACCTGAAACAAGGACAGCAGCTGGACATATGAGAATAACATGGAAGCTGACGAATTCCAGGCGGCGGTCCCACTAGCAGATGGGTCATCTGGTGAAATCCAACACCTGGGCATCAATGAGCCCATCAAAACCCTGGGCTCAATGACTTGCCCTTCCAGAAGCAGCAAGGGATCAATAGAACATGCAAAAGTAGGGGACAGCATGGAGAGACATGATCAAGGTCGGGAAACTAAGCCGTCGCAATGTTTGGTTCATGCTAGAGAAACAAATCTTGCCGAGGATATCCTTTGGTCTCTGCACAGTCGCAGCCACCTTCCACAAACTATTGGTATACTTAATGACGATATATTATGAGATCCATCCCCAGGGCAGGATCAGATGCACAGCTAGACGGGGGACGAGACAGCTGGCCGCCGGATTCTATGGGGTAGGATGCCCACACCCAGCTATAGAGTACTTCGTTGCCCAATTGAACAAGCTTATCATGCATTACAGCAACCCCTCCTGCCTGGGACTCAACATGCAAAACTCAGTCGAGCTCCTAGTTATCGAGTTGGGACTATCCCAAGGATTATGACAGATGCCAATACTGGGTCACACCATCGTGGCTCAAATCAAGATGGCTCATATCCCTCTCCAGCCACTGAGTGAGCACAATACATGGATTATGGCAGAATTCATTTGCATGATCTATGACACACAGTCACTTTGCAAGCTCAACAGAGTTCGGCTACATCAGCAGGTAATCTTCCTCTCAGATGTGATGGACATCAGCGGGAGGGCACTCGAATCAAAGTACCTAGACAAATGATCAGGCAATAAGTGATGGTCCAGCCTCACAGTGACTTCAGGCTATGGAAAGCAACCCTCCCCCAAATCCGAGCACTCGGAGGCAGACTGCATATTGGCCGACATCTCAGGCAGGGGCACAAAATCTGGCCCTGGCAGTACAACATTGAGTCCCTGCAGCTATTTCACATAAAAGAGAATGGCATTGATCTTTATGAACCAGCATAGGAGAAGGAGCAGACCATGCACCATCAGAGAGGCGGGTGAGGGGAGAGTAAAAATAATCTCGTTCACAGACAACCCCCCCTCGGTAGAGCCACCTTCCACGTTCCAGCAAGTACTGAGTGAATGGGGACATACCTGGATGTAAGAAGGCTTAAAATTTTCAGAGGATGGAGAAGATGAAGCAGGCGCATGGTTGAAAGAGGCGATAGGAGACAACACCCTCGTTGCCGACACGGATGGTTCGTACATGAAGGAATTATGTCCTAATATGAACTCCTGTGCCTTCATCCTTGATGTAGCAGAGGAAGGTGGAGAATGTTGGGCACATTCTCTGAGAAAACTATGGCGGCTTTCTCTTATCGAGGCGAATTACTTGGCTTACTAGCCATCCACCTGGTCCTCCTCAGTGTCAACAAGATCAACCCCACCCTCACAGGCTTGGTGCACATATTCTCCGACTGCCTCGGTGCACTCAACAAAGTCAAGAACCTGACGCCGTACCGAATCCCATCCAAACGTCGCCACTCAGATGTACTCAAGACCATCATGATCCACTGCTCTTCAATGGCATTCAATCGCCTCTTCATGCATGTCTTGGCCCACCAAGACAACAAAGACGAATTTGAAAATCTATCACAAGAAGCACAATTGAACTGCACATGCAACTTTGGTGCTAAACAAGTCCTCCTCAATCACAACCCCAACGATCTCCCCAGGTAACAGCAGTTCCCGCTTGAGCCAATAAGCGTGTGGGCAGGGAAGGAGAAGATGACATCAGACACCGGGAGTAGCGTCATGTTTCACACCCACAAGAATCTAGCACGAGAAGAGTTTGACGCAGCCAGAGTTTTATCATTCCAACAATTCTCATGGGTAGACTGGGAGATCGTACACTACGTGCTCACAATGGTGCCAAGAATGTTCCAGGTATGGGTGTGCAAACAAGTCTGGGGGATTGCAGGCACTAATAGAGAGCAGGTATGGTGGTCCAATATGAGCCCGCTATGCCCTAGCTGTATGCAAGTGCGTGAAACATGCAGCCAAGTCCTACACTGCCCCCGCGACGACAGAGTAAAGGCACTGCACACCACAATATCTCACCTGAACCGATGGATGAAACAAAATAATATGGACCCAGATCTGCGGGAATGCATCTACAAATACGCCATGGGGCGGGGGAGGATATCAATGGAAGAGATATGCACTGAGAATGAAAGGTATAAAATCATGGCAAGATTGCAGGACTTGATCGGCTGGTGAAGGTTTTTGGAAGGGATGGTGTGCAAGGAGATTAGAGCTATCCAATGTGCACACTCCAGCATCACAAGACATTGTTGCAACACCAAGAACTGGGGGCGAGACCTCATCACATGCCTCCTGGAGGTCACCCATGGGCAATGGCTGTACCGCAATATACAGGCGCACAACAGAATATCTTGAACATTCACAACCTAATGGAAGGAGGAGCTACAAATGGAAATCGAACGCCAGCAAGAGCTTGGCATGGAATGACTACTAGAGGAGGATTGCTACCTAGCAGAATGTAATTTGGGGGACCTGGAGGAAACCTCCGGGATATAAGACTTATTGGCTACTATCCATTCAAGCCGCACGGGAAGCAGGCAGACTAGAGGGGCTGCGGTTATGAGCAGCAGCAGGAAGTCATAACACATCATAGAGAGGGCATTATTTTGTAAACAACAGTTGTATGGCTGCACAGCCATACGTACGCGGGTGAAAGTCCCAGAGAGAGAGTTGCCCTCTACTGTGGTTCCGACTGCAATGCTGTTTGCCCCCGTGCCCTCGGTTATGAAGACTCCTATTATGGTTAAACTGGTCTAGGTAGTATATAATGATACCTAATTTCTTAAAGAAGAGAGATCTTGATGAAACATGGCAGGAGCGTCTTCATAAATTTCCCAACCACAAATGAATCATGCAATGTACCAAGGAACTCCTAGATGTTTTTGCAATGAATGAAGAAGACATCCCTCATTTTGCAGGACTCACACCCATCACTCCCATTGCAAGACTACAAGATAAACGTGTCCTTCCGATGCTATCTTCTTGCCAAGTTGGCTACCCGTAATTCGACACAAGAATTTCTTGTGGAAATCCTTTAATCAATGTTCTTGATAAGTTGGTTTGGACATACAACACAAATTCCGGGGGTTTGAGAAAAAGCGAGGATGTACCTATGCACGAGTCTGTCATCAGACGAAGTTGTGGTATGCGGAGAGAAGCGCCAAATTCAGAAATGAGATGATGCTGCTTCCTGATGACATTAAACTTTGGTTGAAAGTGATTCCCTTTCTTGATGCTTTGGATCATGAATTGAAATCCTACGCAGAAGACAAGTATTTCATGGTCATCTACATCGGGAAATCCTGTCAGACTTTTTCTCAAAGAATGAAAAGTGAAAACACTTCCCCATCACACACACAACATTCAGCTGTTGCAGGTGTTAGAGGGACATGTCAATGTAAACACTTCCCCATCACACACACACAACATTCAGCTGTTGCAGGTGTTAGAGGGACATGTCAATGTTGGAGACACACAGAACAGTGCGACAACATAAGCGATGGAAGCAATCATGACAATAATTTTATGTGGTATATTGGGTGAGAATGCAATTTCATTACATTCCGGACACTGCTTCAACGATGATATGATTGCGGTCCCTGGTGCAAAAAGTATTAACAAGATTGATTGGGTTGATCGTGAATAGAGCTATGTGCTGGGTGGCAAGTGGCACGATGACACATTCCAGCTCACCCCCTACAACCATGTACGCATCTCCGATGGTCTCAACTTTGTAAACCTGATGCTTGGTGATGAGTGTGTCAAGCTCCATGTATAGTTCATTGAGCATTTTCATTACCTGTCTTGGACTCATGCCCCCAACCATTGACGTGTAACCAACAATATTGCAGAAGAATATCGTGACAATATCAAAGCTTTTGGTGACAGTCTGCCCGCGACTGAGCTTTGCGATGGCCTTTTGTGACATTATCTTGTACAATAGATTGCTCTACCTCTCCGTGAGCATCGACGCCATGAGGAGGCCCAGCAACAATGAACCAAGGACTACGCACACAATGTCGGTGTTGTACCATGGTGCTGATGCCTGCTGACCGGCCATCAGCGCGCCTATACTGTATAGTTGACGCCATACCTTCCCGGTAACGGGAACCAACAGATTTCTCTCATTCCCCGCCTCCAGGGGCGTAGAGTGGAGTCAGACCGACGTCCTGGGTTAGTGGCCGGGGCGTAGAGTGTGGCCTGAGTTGTGGCAATTTATTCCGTTTCAAATACGTGCTGCGGCAGAATTCCCATGGTGGAGACGGAATCTTTCACACCATCACGAGTGGATGGTAGCGGGTCTCTTGCGGTTGCGACGTACAACATCCGCAGTGGATGGAATGGAAGATTAGAGTACGATGGGGGTTGACCTGGGAATCCTGCTGAAAACCAAGGTGACAGATGGAATTTACACTCAAAATTTGAGTGGGTATTCAGTCGCTGCATCAAATACCCCCAGCGCACACCAAGGTGGGATTGCCCTCTTTTGGTGACCCAACAAATCGTACCTGGTCAAGGACTGGCGGATTTCGGGGCCAAACGTGCTGACATTTGTGTTGGTGATGGGAAGCACACAGTTTTTTTGCTGTGGGGTGCTACATCCCACCAAACAACCTTAGCACGTTGGCGATGATCAAGAAGGCCTGGGACAATTGCCCTCGCGGGCACACCCCCATCCTTCTCGGCTATTTGAATGTTAACCTATGCTCCCCACGGGACGAGAGAAACGAGCTAATTGCCGAGGTGGTGGAGGATGTGATGGGCCTTACTGATTTGTCCCAACACTTCCACCAACATTCCCACAGTTCTGTGTGGGGGAGATGGACATGGAGGATGAGAAGAGGCAGGAGGTGGATATCCTCCCAGTGTGATTACTTCCTCGGACGGGCGGCCGACTGTAGGAAATTTTGAAGCGTTTGACTGCGTATCCCCGGTTGTCACGACTCTGATCATTGTGCAATCATCACAACTATTCGTGCAGAGAGTGCAACAAAGATAGTGGCATACCAGAAATGGATGGCCAAATTCCCACTCAAAGTCCCAAGTGGCCCCCAGGATGAGCTCTGCACTCTGTTCGAAGGGCTGCAACTTGATGTCATGGTGCTGCCCAAGCGGGCACAACAGCGCAACTCATGGATTTCTGCCCCCACATGGGCGTTTATCGATAGATGGGCAATGCTCCGTCAGCAGGGGAAGCTAATGAAGCAGACGTCCCATTACATCGGTCATCAGATCACAACTGGCCACAAGGGGGACATGTGGGAATGAGCTGCAGACACAGCTGAGAATATTGAACGGCAACTAGCAGGTGGGGAAATGAAGGAAGCATGGCAGTGCTTATAGGGGTGGTACAAACACCCATCCGAATCAGCTCCTGCAGCAAGCCCAATGTTGCATGCTGCCCAGACTGCTGAACCCGTCGACCTGTACAGGAAGGTTCCCCCTCCGGGGGAACCCACCGACATTCCGGATGGCCCCCCCAGCAATGGGGAGTTGCGGACATTTTTTTGGGGACTTCATAACGGAAGTGCCGCGGGGGCGTCCAGACTGCAGGTGGAGCATATCAAGGTATGGCTCTGAGACATCATGCATGAGGTGGAGGAGGAGAGTGATGTAGGGCTAGGGGATAAATGGTGCTCTTTCATAAGATTGATGCAGGAGCAGGGGTGCGTGCCCAAGCAGATGAGATGGGAGATCATCATCCCTCTTCCGAAGGGTAACGTTGATTATTGTGGAATTGGCCTCCTTGACCCCATTTGGAAGGTCTTGGAAAAGAGAATGGCTCCACCAGACGCTTGATGAAGAAGCCGCCATCGATGGGCACGGAGATTGTGTAGCTGAGATTCTAGTGGCGTTTTACGTCGATGACGGGCTTGTTGCCTCTCGTGATCTGGTCCGACTGCAGGAGTCCTTCGGTTTTCTCATCAGACTTTTTGAACAGATTGGTCTTTTCACAAGTGCCGCCAAGACGAAAGCTATGGTGTGCATCCCTGGGAAGATACGAGAGGGTTACACAGAGGAGGAGTATGCCGACAACAAATCTCCAACTGAGACAGCCACTGACAGGAAGCGACATCGCGTTGACTGTGAGATTTGCGGCACCAGCCTTGAAGCTGGATCCTACCAAAGTCATCTGGAATTGCAGCATGACTCTTTTGCTCTATGGTTCTGCAAAGAGAAATAGTAGTGGACCATCCACCTGTGGCATACTGTACTGTCGAATCGTTGAGCGTGGGCACGTAGTTCTGCCCAGCACCGCACTGCATTGGCGAAGCAAGCACGAAGTGGGCTCCGAGACAGTTTTCTTTACCGCCACCCAAAGGATCTTGTAGTGTTACCGAGTGAAGAGACAGTTCCCTTCCTGAGATGTGAGAGATGTGGAATGCAGACTGAAGTTGGCACTCTCTAGGCTTTGCAGGGAGGGGTGGGAAAGGAAGAAGAAACATGAAGCCGCCGAGGCTGCAAGGTTGCCCTTACTAGGACATTCACAGCCTATAGGGAAGATCTGGAGAGGGTGGAGGTGTTCAAATATCTGGGGCGGTTGTTGGCATATGACGACAATGATTCCCAGGCCATGCGGTCAAACCTGAAGAAGGTGCGCAAGAGCTGGGCACGTGTTTCTTGTGTGTTGAGGGTGGAGAACGCTTCACCTAAGGGAAGTGGTGTTTTTTTTAAGCAACTGTGCAGGCTGTGCTGCTATTTGGGAGCGAGACATGGAAACTGTTTCTGGTGAGCTTAAAAAGCCTAGAAGGATTTCACATTAAGGCAGGGTGAATGGCAGGCATGCAGCCCATCCGACATCCTGACTGGACGTGGACGTACCCTATCTCAAAGGATGTACTAAAGGCAGTGGGCCTAAATACGATTGACCATTACATTGGAGTTCGTCAAGACACCATTGCCAGGTTTATCATCGACCGACCCCTCTTTACGCTTTGTCGGGATTGAGGAAGAAGGAGAGGCTCTACATGTTGCACATTTGGTGGGAGCAGTATTTGTCACTTGATGACTCGGAGCCCCTACACCCGGGGGACAAAGAGGACGAAGGTGGGGATGATCTTTCATTTGGATGACAATCTGTTAGATGGACTATTGTATGGTAGTTCTTTAACCTTATTAACCCCAGCATCTAGGTACGCTGAGAGCCCTGCCCTGTGCCTGACATAGGCTGGTGGATAACTTCCCCTGAAATGGATTGTTACAAGGTGAAAACGAAGTGACATGTACTCCAGGTCAGGAAGAGAAAATAATGAGCTTATTTTAATGCTTAAACATGAAGTGGATCACCCTGGCTAAAGCTAGGGGGATGAGATGCAACCTGTAGGATT
>JALLBA010001447.1:0-14148 GCA_036939675.1 Cyclostephanos invisitatus
TATTCGTGTTCCAGACGCTTTTTGTTTTCTTTTTTGTTGTTGTCAATTGCATCTTGGATACGAACAGATTTCAATCGTTCCCAGTCGACCAGAACTTTCTGTCGAAAAATAAGGTCGTGTCCGAACGCTAGCTGTGCCGGCGAGTATGTGCCTCGAGCCGGTGATGTTGCACGAAGTGCAAATGCGCACGCTTGAATTAGCGTGTCGACGTCCTCGCTCCAATCTGCGCTGAAGACTGTTGCTCGGAGTTGCTCTCCGAGTGTCCCGTGAATTCGTTCCACGATCGCGTTTGCAGTTGGATTTTTTACTGTCGTAGGTTTTGCCTCGATGCCGTAGCTGTCGAGAAGTTCTTGGAATTCGCATCCCATGAATTCATTGCCGTTGTCGTGTATAACTTTACGCGGCCTGGGGTACCTGCAGAGCCAGTTTTTGTCAAATGCGCTGCTTGTTGCGAACGATGATGCCGTTTTGATACGACAGAATTCGCTCCAATTTGTACATGCGTCAACTATCGAGAGAAGATGAATCTCGAATGAGTGCATCTGCTCCGATTCGTCGTCGTGCCACCTGATTTTCCAGGGGCCGCAACAGTCGACGTGAACAACCTCCCACGGTAGTTTGTCGCGTAGTGAAGAGGTCAGCGGGATTTTGCCGTATGCTTTTTTGTTCGTGCGTTTGTTGCGTTGGCAGCTGTCGCAGGTCGATATGTGTTGTTCGACCATCGGAGTCAAACCTTTCCAGGTGAACGTCTGGCCGATCGAGTTGATTGTTCGATTAATTCCGGCGTGCTGCAAATTGGAGTGGTACCACTCGACTATTCGCTGCTGAAGATTTTGTGGAACCCAGACTAGATTGTTGAATGTCGTGACTTCGCAACCGTCGATGGTTTTTGTCGCGATTTTGTCCGAGTGTTTGCCGCCGAGGATGAACCGACTGATTGTATCGTCCGTTTTTTGATTTGCCGCGATACGCCGCATGTCGAGTGGAAACTCGTCGTTATCGTCGCGGTCGAGATTGTTGTTTAGAATTGCGAAAATTTCCGGCGCGATGGCAGGTTGATTGTCGTCGTCTGTCATAGGTAGTCGACTAAGTCCATCGGCAGCCGTGTTGTCCGTCCCTTTGATGTGGATGAACGTTGGTGCAAATTCGGAGTCGAGAAAAATTCTCGCTCTCATCTCCCGGAGGTTCGCATGTTGGGTGTCGTCGTGCGTTAGATTTTGATGATCCGTGTGAATCCGGATCTCGCATCCTCGAATAATTTGAGAAAAATGTTTGCACGCTTCGACCGCTGCGAGGAGTTCTTGTCCCGTGACGGTGTATTTGAGCTGGGCATCGTTTAATTTGCGTGAAAAGGTGCTGACGATTTTACCGTCCTGTTCCAGGACTGCTCCCATCGCGTATGTGCTGCTCGCGTCGGGATATAAATCGAATGGGCGGTTCGGGTTGGGGTACTCGAGCATGATTGCTTCTGAGATTACCGCTTTTACTTTTTCGAACGCTCGTTGCTGTTCCTCCCCCCAGATAAATTTGACGTCTTTGCGAGTGAGTCGAGTGATCGGCTCGCAAATTTCGGCGCGTCGCGGGATGTGATTTTTTATGAAGTTAATCACTCCGAGGAAAGCTCGAATCTGCTTTAGATTCTCCGGTGGGTTGATGCGTAGGATCGCTGATACTCGCGATGGAAGTGGCGTGTAACCCGTGCGATGGAGCTGGAATCCGAGGTATTCCACGGACTCCTGGCAGAAGCGGCTTTTGTCAGCGCTAACCTGCATTCCGGTGTCGCCAATTAATTTTAGGATCTCATCCAAAATTGCAATGTGTTCTTCGAACGTCGTTCCTTTAAAATGTAGAATGTCGTCGATGTATGGGAATGGGCGTCGTTCGTTCATCCCCGCGAACATGTGGACCATTCGGGATTGAAATAGGTCCGAAGCCGGCATCACTCCCATGGGTAGCGTGAGGCATTCGTATGCGCCGAAGGGCATGATAATTGTGAGGATTTTCCTCGCCTCGTCGTTCAGTGGGATCGACGGGTAGCCCATATTTAGGTCGATGCTTGTCGCGTAAAGGAAGCCAAAAATGGACGTGAGAATTTCCTCCGTCGTCCAGAGCGGGAATTCGCGTCGGATCAGGTTGGCATTAATACGACGGAAGTCGATTACGAATCGAACTGTTTCATTCTTCTTCGGGATCCCGAATGCCGGGAATGCCCATTTGCGTTCCTCGAATTGTTCGGGTGTGAGTCGACCGAGGCATCCGATCGAGCATTGGCGAGCGAGCTCGTGTTCCATAACCTCCCTATTCTTCAGTGGGATGGGGTATGGCTTTGCGCGATAGGGGATCGCGTCGGGCTTCAATTTTAGACCAACGGGTTGTCCGTTGTAGTAGCCGCGTCCTCCGCTGAAGACTTTAATGTTCTTCACGAGAACGTTGAGTAGAAGCGCCTGTTGTTGCGGAGTGAGCTTGGCTCCGTCGCGCTTTGCGATCTCGACGAGATCGGGCTTTTCGTAGATGGCCTTTTTGAAACTTGCTTCTGCTGGTTTGTTAGTGGCCAAAAAGAGGTCGGAGCTGCGTTTTGTGGCAGAATTGGTGTTTGCTGGCTCCTTCGGCAAGTTTCTTTGTTCTTCCGAAAGAGCTGTTATGGGTTTCGCACTTTGGCAGATAGCCTTTATGCGTGCGTCTGTCCAGTAATTGATTGGGACCATTGGAACCTGAACATCAGGTCCCCAAGTGATTATCTTGTCTGTTCGGGACTGGTCAATTCCTAGTTCGTCCATCATACCGATTCCCATGATGACTCCATAGCCGAAGTCTCCGGATTCTGCTGGGGCGATTTCGAATGTCGCTGTGAAAGTTCTGTTACGGCTTAAGTGTGGAAGCCGAACATCTGTGAGCTTCACGGAGAGTGATGTCTCCATGTGCCCTGTCGCCGTTCGGTATGTTTCTCCTTTGCAACGCTGGAATTCGTAGCCGAGATCTTCGGCGAAGGAATGCGTCATTATTGCATAGCCGGTGAAACCGTTGTCTATTAAGACAGTCGTGGCATGTCGTTTTCCGTCTTTAGTAGGAACTTCAATGACGGTTGTTCCGATGAGCTGTTTTTGGTCGCTCTTCGAGGCCAGAACCATCATGGCTGAGCCATCGTCGGACGAATAGTCTAGGTCTGCGTAACTATTTTTCGATTCATTGATGACGACCGAGGGGGTCTTTTTGATATTCGACTCGCTTCCTTTGGTCGAATGTAAGTCTTTTTTTATTGACTTTTCCTTGCTGCTTTCGCTGGCGGGTTTGGCGGAGCTGCCTTTTCGGTGCGGATTGTCCGGGCAGTCCTTGAAGTCGTGGGCGCCGTCGTGCTTGCGACAGGGGTTCTTCTTCTGCTCCCCCTTGGCGTCTCCACCCTTCTTTCCTTTATCGTTTGATTGTTGATTCGACTTTTGCTTACGCTGCTTTTCTTCCTCTAAGGCTTTTACTTCCTTCTTGAGTTGCAGCTTGGTCTCGATCACTGACATCAGACTAAGGATGTCGGACACGTCGTCGAGTTCGTCGCCTTCTTCTCCAACGTACTTGCCCATGGCTTTCGGGGAGAGACTTTTAACGATGATTTTGTTGAGGTCTCCAATGTCGTAAGACTTTGCTTGGAGGCCGAGGTATGGTAGCATCTTGTTGATTTGGATGAGTCGGTAAGTTCCGACCCGAAGATTGCTTTCAGGGATTTTTAGCATCCCGCTTTCCATTGCTTTGCATTGATTTTTGAATGCTTTAGGACCGAAAGCTTCTGACCCTAATTTTTTTAGCAATCGAATGAACTCTCGCTTTTCGTTGTCGTTTTCCCAGTCGTCGACGTCGTTGACAATCTCGATCCAGTCATCTCTGACTTGGCCATCGAGTGCTCGCGACATCGTTTGTGCGAGCTTTTTGGATTTTCCGTTTTCAAACATGTCGTAAAGGTCTCCCAGGTTGACCATGCGGTTCATCAGAAGCACCAGGTTAGCTTGGTTGTCGCTGGTTTTGTACCCGCGGATGACTTCGGAGACTTCTGCTCCGTCCGACTCGGTGAATTTGGCTTTGATGGATTCGTCGCTGGGTTTGGGATCTTTGAATTGGATAATACAATTCACTTTTGGTTGATTGTTGTCGCCGCGGTTTTTCTTTCCGCGTGAACGAGAATCGGATTTCGACTTTTGGGCTTTGTCGTTCGACATGGTGACGTTGCGAAAGTGTAAGTTGTTGATCTCCTTGGTATAGTTATTTTGATCAAAATGTCCTATCGTCGAAGTCAAGATTGGACTAGAATGTAATTGATAATAAAGAGTGAGCTTAGAATAAATCTTAGTCATAGTCTGCTTTTAAATAAATAAAACCCAAATAAACTTGTAAATGAGCATAGGATATCTATCGACAAACCGAAGTAAGTCGTTCGGGGGCATGAGCGTCCCCTCCCTCTTCTCCCATATCTCCGTGCCGTCGATGCGATCGAATACGTATACCTCCCCCGGACTCGCGGTTCCGCTGCCGGTGTAATTCTTGCTGTGGGAGATGGGAAATCCGACGAGGGCGGAATTATCGAAAAGAGCGACGCTCGTCCTGAGGTAGATCGGATCGACATCGTCAGGCCTATCGCTGTACGTCTCGCCGTAATCGATGACGTAGTGATTCCCCTTCTCCCACGTCGTCGTACCGCCGCCACCGCCATCCCCCGCGTCGTTCCTAAGGACGTAGAATACGACGTCATCGTACGTCGTGCCCATATCCCTCGCGACTTGCGACCACGACCATGTGTCCGCCCTCCACGGCGACCTGAACATTTTGGGGTCGATTCACTGGCAAATCCAACAATTTCGCCGCATCCTCTGACGCCATCCCCCTCGCGCAGGTGGTGGGTGGGGACGACGGTGCGGGCGAAATCGTCGGCGATCCCACGAATGGAGGGGCGGCATCCCCGGGGGCGAATTCCTCGGTCTTTTCGAATGAAGGCGACGCGAATCCCATCGCGGCGGCACCGAGGAGGGCCACGATGAACGATATGGAGAGAACCCCGAGTAGGCCCACGTACCGCCGAGGGATTACTCGCCCCTGTCGGCGGCGGCGGTCAAAGTTGATATCGTCGTGGTGAGGGAGGAGGGGGAGGACTGCGCGCCGGGTTTTCGCCTGGGATCTTTTTTTTTGGCGATAATGTCGTTCCTGTCCAGAGTTTTAGCGACCCAGTAAGATTCTGTGATGTCTCAAAGCTCCTCCTCTCCTCCACAACGTGAAAACAGAGACACAAGTGTACAACATACAGACAGAGTTATGGTAGAGACAGTAGTGAGATTCTGTTGTGAGAATAAACTGGACATAACTCGTTTTCTCTCTCTTCAGCTCGATGGTAACCTAACCCCAACACCTTGACGGATTCTCTCTTCACAGCATCTACCAAACTCCTACACCACAAAAGAGGGGGGGGACCAGGGGTAAAAACCGAAGCACCGGAAAAGCATGGATGCGGACCGCGTCCATGCGTATCTTCAGGTGGCATGCGCGGGCCTCGGATTCGACATCGGCGAGGTTTGGTGGATGTCAAACGACAGCGGGACGAGTACCGTCGCCGCCATTGGTATGTTGCGGTGCCACTCAGAACTTCACATGTTCGAAATTGAATAATGATATATTTGTCGCTACCCGTTATGACTGTGCGTTCTGATCAAATTATTATTCATCGCCGTCTAATAATTGTTTTGAACAGAGGACAGAAGCGGCCACGAGAGCGACTCGTCTGGGGAGGACGCTTTCTCCGACCTGATGAGGAGCAAGAATAATATTATCGTCAACAACAACAACAACAACAACAACAACAATGGCGGTGGTAGAAAGAAAACGCCGAAAAAGAGATTCCTACAGCTCTACACGTCCAAGGCGTACTGCGACCAACGGTCGAAGTTGGTCCAGCCTCACGACAACGAGGACGGTACCGATGGCGGCGGGGGGGGCGACGTCGGCCCGACGTCCCCCAGCAAGTCGTCGTCCCGCGAGCTATCAGTGAGGCGCACGAGCGGGGTATCGCTCGAATTGGACGAGGAGCACGTCCTCTCCCCCCGAATTGTCGAGGCGGTGACGCGCTCTACCCAGGTGGTATGGGCGAACTGTCAAAAGACTGAGGGATTGCTCGGTAGGTCCGACATCAAGCTCCAGACCGCCATCGGCATGCCCGTGGGACTCGACGAGTCCGGTAATGTTTGGGTCGTCGTCATGTTCTCGCCCAAGAACGTCGAGAGTTCGACGGACGCCATCGATTACTTGCAATACATAAGCCGCAGCGCCGCGAGCGTCAGCATACCGTGTCTCCTCCCGGTGGTGGGCGATGGGGGATGGGAGGGGGGAGGACGGGATGGGGGGGATGAGGGCATGCTCCGTCCGACGACATCGGCGAAAATGATCTGCAACGGGGCGGGGGAGGGGATCGACAACAGCGATCAGCAGCATCATAATCAGCATCATCTTGTATCCATCAAGCCGAGGGCGAAACAGCCGGATCACACGCAGGAGTTGGGCGACGGCGTCACCGCCAAATTTGTTTCCTTCAAAATCAACGACGATTACGATGATTGGAGGGGTGGGTCTATGTGCGACGATGAGGACCAAGGATTGCGAAGGCGAAACTCCCTACGAAATGCCCCCAAGGACGACTATGGCATACCGATACTCCCGGACTCGAACCCCTCGTTGCAAACGAAGCGGCAACACGCGCTATCGCTGGGTTCATCCTTCGACGATGTCATCGAACATGCCATCTCGGACGCATTCGACGACGCGTCCTACGGGGTTTGGAGCACGATAATGGATACTACGGCCGTACCGTCTGAGGATGATAGCAATAAGACCCCCACCATAGTCAACGGCGGAAAGTCGAGGGCATCGGAGGAGACCATCGACCACGCCGAAATGCATTCGATCCAGGAGCGTCTCGAGGAATTCGCGACCGCATTTCTGGGAATGAGCGTCTTTGACGTGGCCGATGCGTGGACGACATCGTCTGCATCGTACGATTCGTTAAGCAACTGCGATGGCGATGATCCTACATTGAACTGTGTATTCACAGTCGCGGCGACGAATTCCAATCAGGAGATCAATGACCTGATGGACGTTAGCTGGGAGGCAAAGATTGGCACATTCGATGGGGCGGTTGGGAGGGCTTTTAGTTCGGGATATCCCGTTTGGAGTTCCGTCAAGGTGAGATAGGGGATGATCGTTGATTTTTCTTGATATGGCAATGAACACTCATTTTTCAAGTCGTTCATCTTCTCAGGAGCTCATTTACGACAACAGTCGGAAGCATGCTCTCGAAATTTGCAAAATTGAGACGGCATTCGCAGTTCCCATCTTCTCCGCCGGTGACGCCTCTCCCTCCTGCGTCCTATGCTTCTATTCCCTCCTCCCCGCGGAAAGCGTCCCATTCGTTTTGAACTTCGTCCAAAAGGCCGTCCGGCTGCTGTGGGGTGGTCTTGATCGCGTCGTCAATCCGCACGAAAGCGTGGGGAGAGAATTGTGGAAGGGTGTTGGTCCGGCAGATTTGGGGGAGATGGCCGCCGACGTTGAGATGCAGAAAGCATTTATTGGCAAAAAGCGACCTCGTGGCCTGTCGTTTCAAGAAATCAAAAGTGACCGCCATCGCAGTATGTCGATGTTGACAGATATTGATTACTTGTCTGACGACGAGTCCTCGTCTGCCGTATTACCATCTAATGCAGCGGATATCCCCTTGGTCAGTTTGGCCCCGTCGCATTCTGTGGATCCTCCCCTCTCTGATACTCACTCTGGCAATGGCATAAAGACTGCTCCGTTATTACCCAGCGCGGTGGTAGACTCTGCTCCGATTTCGTCTCAATTTTTATTTCTGAATTCCGACAATGATGGACACTGGGCCGTGCAGCAGGCTGTTAGGTCGGTAGAGGAAACGCTGTGGAATGGTTCACGTGGTGTGTATCAAGACAATATGAGACAAGAAAATCACTTTGACAATTTAGTTGCAACTCAACAAGTGCAGCAGCAGCCCCACCAGCAGCAGCAACCCAATCTCTTGTCGCCACAAGCAATCCAGCAACAACAACCTATACCACAGCAGCAGGAACACCGGCATCAATACCAATTGAATCACGTTATTTACAATAACGTCGCGACCCAGCAGCAGCAAAACTCTCCTCTCAAGGCTATGGCCTCTCTACCCCAAGGGGTACACAATGATGATCTCTCAGTGATCTGCGCGAACTTGATGGAATTTAATGCTTTGGCGAGAATGCACTGCAATGACAGCAGCAACAGCAGTGAGTCTATATCTGGTACTTCCATCAATGCTGCTACTGCTGAGACGGCAACACCAATTAACAACGATGCATACATGTATGGAGTTTACAATGATAGTTTTGGAGGGTTGCGCACCAACAATGGAATAATCCCAAATCAATTATCGAGGCATGCAAATGATACAGCGGTCAATATGAATATTGACAATATTGTGCCTATACCCATACCGCAAACGTTGGCAGGACCTCAGCAGAAGATGTACTGCATGCCTCTGCCGCACCCGATCTCTGTGCACTCAATAGATCCCAGCTTGTTTAATATGGATCAAAAGGTGAGCATGCAGCTCTGTCACAGGACTCTTTTGCAGATTTCAGCGATTGCTAATTGAAGAAAGTCTAACATCCAATCACACACAAATCAAAGCCATGTCGCATCGAAGGGTGCAATGAATTGGTTGTTTCCAAGCGTCCATACTGTGCACGGCACTGCGGCAACCGCCAATGTGAGCATGAAGGGTGCGCCAAGTGCGCACAAGGGTGAGTGACAGCATTATTGAATATCACGTTTCATAATTTAATACGGCGCTTAATCGACCAAAATCGATGTACTTCGTTGCTTGGATTTTTCAGCGCAACCCGATTTTGTATTGCCCACGGAGGCGGCAGACGATGCACCTATCCGGGATGCGACAAGGGCGCACGTGACAAATATTTCTGCGCAGCGTGAGTGCGGTTTGACAATTCGATGCAATGCATATCCAGTACTTCGACTCAAACTTGTATTTTCCAACAGTCACGGAGGCGGCAAACGCTGCAAAATGGATGGATGTCACAAGTCGGCCGTGGGCGGGTCACTCTATTGCACTGGCCATGGTGGTGGTAAGCGATGCAGTGTTCCGGGCTGTGACAAGTCTGCGCAATCGTCCACAAATTTTTGCGTCAAACATGGAGGGGGAAAGAAGTGCCAATATGACGGCTGCATGAAAGTTGCTCGAGGAAAAACTTTGTTTTGTGCCGCGGTGAGTTACACATCCAACACTGCTGAATCGCTTAGTACTGTCTGTTGCTCACCTGTATGCCTGTTCTACGTATCAGCATGGTGGTGGCATTCGATGCAAGCTGGTAGGATGCAACCGTGTTGCTATCGGAAAGGCACAACGGTGCAGATCACATGGTGGTGGTGCAGATTCTTTCCTCGATCTGGATCATGAAGCTGTGATGTAACACCCTTCAGTCATGTACATATCAATTTTGACAATTTTGTTGGTCTGCGTTGACCACTCGTTTCTCCATCCAACCTCGCGATGTTGCTCCTCTCCCGACCGTCACAATCACCACCCCTTCATCAAAGTACGTAATCTTTGCTGGTCTGCATTGACCAATCATGTATAGCTTTTGCGCCCCTTCATTTATGTACAGGATTGTTTGGATAGGTGTAAAATTCATAAATACCATTTTTGCGCAAATGAAATACATTGTTCCCATCTTCTTCATGGATATTTACATTTGAATCAAGTTGTTTCAGATAAATGTATATTCTAAAATGTCTCGCCGCATAAGAACAAGCACAGAAACAATTTAACTATGAGGCAGCCCAGGAAGAATTGACAAAAAATTAGGCTTCTCCCTTCTTCTGCTGTGAACGCTGAACTCATCATTGTGTGTAAAAAAGGGAACTATACTAGGTATTTCTCTACTTACGAACGAGAGAACATGTGGATATAATGGTAGCCATTGAGATTGAATCAATCTGCTTGTTGAGTTATATTTGAATTTCCAGATCGCTTGCTACAACAACATGAGAGCTTCGATCAAATCCTTACATGACAAAACCCTGGAATCAATGGAATCTTCAAGCCATTCTTGGAGGTCATAGGAATGAGCTGTAGCATGCCATATAATGACTTTCCAGCTCCTTACTTGAACAGGACCCAAACACCGTGGAATATTGCATCAGATAAGAAGACAGTAGTACTCAGGGACTTTTCACGAGCGCCCTGATTCCACCAACCCCACATGGGCTATGTGGACACCAATTCTTCGATTTCATCACAGAATATTGCATTCGTCAGATTTGTGCAGCTATGAATGCTTTATCATTAATTGCTGTGACGGCGTGGGGTATCACAATATGCTGACGAGATGTGAATCTACCAAATGCCTCATTTTCAATCTTCTTTAGCCTCGGGCTGCAAGAATCACAGTAGACAGCTAGAATGCCCCCCCTGTCATCACCCTGATGCAACGAGGCATGAACCTCAAGACAAAATGTGCAATCAATAATGCAATAGTCCCAACTTCCAGCCCTGTGCCAAGAATCACAGTTGTCAACAGTGAGCATCTTGCAAATGCCTTCGACTTGATTACTCTGATGGCAAGGGGGGATGATGATTTCATGTAGCGATCTGCAATTCTAAAATGCTTTCCCCCCTATCTCCTCTAATAGCCCCACTCCAAAGTTCACAACAGTCAGATGTGAACAACAATAGAATGCATCGTCCCTAATTGCCTTGACTAATGGGGGGATGACGATTTCATCAGCAATGTGCAATATCAATGTTGAAATGCTGCCTGTCCAATCTCTTACAGCCCCTCACCAAAGTTCACAGCAGTTGTGGTCAACCAAAAACAACTATTGAATGTGTGGCCCCCAATCGCCTTGACTCATTGGGGGATGGTGATTTTATGGAGCAATCTGAATTCTTGAGCATACTTCCCAATTCTTCTAGTCCCTTGCCAAGAATCACAGTTGTCATCAGATGGCATCGACAGAATGCCATTTCTTTGATTGACCCCTGGCCTTTTTGATGAGTAGGGAGCAAGACAAATTGTTAGTGGAAAAGACCCTCTCCTAATATATTTGGTCTTGGGCCAAAATGGCCTGATCGGGAGTCCAAGAAAATGACCTGACGAGGTGCCAATGACCAGGTTGGAGTTGATCTTTTTTCTACAGAGATTCTCAGGGAGAGAGACACCAGTGGTGGGAGAATCTTGGGCGAGAAAGCTTTGCGTTGTTGTTGTCCCCTCATTATTTTTGATTTGCTGCCATTGCAATCCCAGAGAATCAACCAATTGCAGTCAATCCTTTACGGTTGAGCCGCTAACAAGTTAGAGAATAGAGAAAAATCCTCAAACCCACTCTGGGAAGTACATGAATACAGGATGTGGGATCGGGGGAGTGGATTTTCAATTGGTTATTAGAGCATCAATTCATACCTAAGCCTGTTTGGCAGGACACTCCGTTACATTCTCTTTTTTTTGCATATTCTATATCACATATTACATTTCTAAGCTTGTTTGGACAGGGACAAACTCGAAGCTCTTGGTACCGAACCCCTTTGGCAGTGAGGGATGATGATTTCACGTAGTGATGTGCATTCATGAAATGCTTCCCCCCCAATCCCCTCCAGCCACTTACCAAGATTAACATTAGTTAGCTGCGAGCGCCGTCTGAATGTCACTTACTTAATTACCCTGACAGATGGATGAACTTCGACACGATTCATATTTTGGGGGTCATTTTCCTCCCCAATTCTTCATGCTCATCATCACTCATGTTGCCATGCAGAAGTAGGTCCACTCCATTTGTCATCAAGCAGAAAGCAGAAGTCAGTTACTTTTGAATTCAATGCCTTCCCCCCAGTGTGTGTGTGTGTTCTGTTTCAGGGGGTGGACCTGTTAAGCATGCAATACCACTCACTAGTTCCTCTCCCCAATGACATCCCATCCATACCTGGGACTCACAGTACTATCACCTCCGGTCCCCCCCCCGAGGGGCGGGGGGGGCTTGCAGGAGAAAGAGGTTTCCAAGAGTCCATGTATCTCGGCTCTGGGACTCCTGCTGAGTATAGCCTCACACATGGATAAGGATAGAAAGGTTATAACTAATTTGTGGGCTCTCTATTCATCTAATGTTGGTTCCCATTGAGTTACGATGGTGATTCAGTGGTGCTGTGATCATGTCTGTCATGCGTCCTGTAACTGTGTGTAACAAGCTACTTTCTGTACCTCGATACTACCTTGTGTATGTGCTTAGCACACCCTTGCTGCAGGAAGGAGATTTGAGACCCTCTTACGGAGTGCTTGCAGTGTTGCAATGCTGGTGAGGAATGTTGACTGCATTGCTTCGTGATGAATTGGGTCGTGATGTTTTGTGACGTAGTCGCCTTTGTTCTTGCTCCCTGGTGCCCAATAGTGTATGAATTGTTTCTGGCTGATTCTGTCTCATAGCCAATGATACTTCATGTCCATGGCTTTTAGCTTTTTCATGACATTGTTGTTGACATCGCCGAGGGCTGTTGTGTTGTCTGTTTGAATTGGTGTGGGTGGTTGTGTATGCCCTAAGAAATCCAAAGTTTGGCGTGCTGGGACGCTTCACGGCAGTTTATGTAGAGCACGCCCACTTCAGCTTCGGCTGCCGAGGCCATAACCACTTTTATGATCTGGGCAACGGTAAGTACTGCTCCATTGTTTCGCGGGCGAGGTGTGTCTTCGGTCATGAAGAAATGACCTCCAGCTTGACTGCGAGCATTGGATTCTGATAGATAAGATTAGTTGCTGTGAGCTGCCAGGACCATGTTGCTAGCTTGGTAGGTGATGATGGCATCTGGGTGTGTTGCGGCATAGTCGAGAAATTGTTTGACTTTTGACATGGTGTTTCTGGCTGGGTTCACTTGTTGCGTGGCGATTGATCCCAGTGCAGTTAGCATTGTGCTGTCTACACATCGTGCATAGTAGAGGAATGTGCCAACCACCTCATGGATGAATTTCTTTCCTGCTTTGTTGAGGGGTGATGATGTGTCGGCGGCCTTGGCATATTGTTTCGTTGCTCCGTAGACGGGCTTGACGTGCGGGTATGGTTGATGTTGGGGTTTTGAAGGAGTTGGGTGTTGAAAACGGATGAGTGCTTCAGGTACATAATCCAGCATTGAGAGATGGACATTTTTGTTGATATAGTCCCAGTCGAGGTTCATTCCTAAGTAACGGACGCCGTTCCAGTCTTGAGAGCACTTGTAGTGTTCGTTTAGTATGCCTGAGAGGTGGTCGACGTGTTCACGCCCAATGTACTTGATTCCAAAATTGTCAACGACGGTCGTGTACCAAGGCTTCCATGCCAATGGGGACAAATGGATGGCGGTTGTAGTCATGATGGCCGTACACGTGAGCGTAAGCAGAGATGCTCAGATTGGTATTCGATTGACAAAGGAGAAGTAGTTGGCATTCGATCTGAGGTAGGAGCTGACACCACAGATGCATGGGCATGGTGGGGGAGCAACCGCTGAGGATGCTGACCATCTGATCCTTGACTGTTTGGATGGCTTTCTTGGCCGTGTTTTGGCGGTGATCATCAGGGGAAACAAGCTCATACGTCATGGTAGTGAGCTTGATCTTGGCTTTGTAAGCTGCCGACGCCTGGTTGACCAGAATTTGATGCCGGGGAACAATGCCTCGGCGGGCCATTCGTGCGAGGGTGTGTCGGTGGGCAAGGATCAGTTTGCCTTCGCTGTTATTTTTGAGGCCTTCTATCCACGAGGAATTCGAATCGACGTGGTGGAGGACCATTACATTCCGGTTTCCGAGGCTGGAGACAAAAGGGAATCGTCCGTTTGGTCGAAATACAGGGTGTTGTGTAGATCAACAGTTTGGATGAGGTCACGCCTACTCTATGGGAAATGTGTACAACTACGCATCATGATTTCTTACTGTTCAGCTAATCTGATCAACTGATCAGGATACCAGGCAAGGAGAGTTTGTTCGAGGTGGGTGATGGGTGCCCGCTTGATACACGCGTCCACCCATGTCCGACTTGGTGGTGGGGGTCCCAAACCTCTTCCCCTATGCGTGGCCTGACCGCTATTCAGGCCGGTGGCAA
>JALLBA010001451.1:0-10398 GCA_036939675.1 Cyclostephanos invisitatus
TTTTGTACTGCAAGATGCTGCGGTCTACGTACTTGGGAGGTGGTGACGGGCGAGGGGCGGGGCGGCGGCGGGTCCGAGATTTTTTACGTGCAGGATCTTTCCCGCCACAATAAGAAGTTGATCTGCGTCCCAGGCAAGGCCTCTCCCATTCCTCTCTCAAGGGGGACCCCGCCGATGCCATCGCCCTCGAGGAAGGACAAGAAGTGGATGGATGGAAAATGAAATCCACCGCGCGTAACCCACGTCAGTATCCATTCGTCTGTCAGGGCGATTAAGGACGGTGGCAATTGGCGATCATGATTCTCACCGAAGGGCTGGCTGGAGGAGATCGGGGCGGGTGCATTTAGAATGCACATCGCTAGAACGAATCGGGACACCCAACGCCCGACGGGCTGAAGGAGATTGCGGGGGCATTTGAATATTGCTCATCGCTACGAATCATCTTCTGCGACGAAATCGAAACGTTCGCGTCCTGCGAGGCGATGCGTGATTGGTGGAATCAGGGCATACAGAAAAGTCATTGGGCACATATCGCTTCTTGGTCCGATGCAGCATTCCAGAGCGTTTATCGGGTCTTGCCAAGATTAGCAGCTGGCAGGTCAACATTCACGATATGCTGGGAAGCATTCCTGCCGTATTCGCTGAGGGTATGGATGCGTACTTTGATACCATCGACTATGCTATAGTTATTATGCTAATGTTTCTTGCTGTTGATTAATATAGATCCTTCATCAGTCTATGTTTTCACGTTTTTGAAGTTGATGAATGACCCCTGCTCTTAGCCGAAAATAATAATGAAAAATGAATTGTATGCTCTACTAGACCAACCCCAAGTCCTTGAGGCGTTCCGCATTTCGAGCAATATGTTCAGCTCGCATCTGCTCATACTCGCTCGGTTCCACTTCTCCCTTGCTCCCTTTGTCGTCATTGGCAGCGACGGCAGTCTGAAATCTCCTCCGCAATATTTCTTTTTCATCGAGAACATCAAGCGGCGAATAATCGTGACTAGTTAAGCGTGACTGTGTTTGAGGCCGAGCAGTTGTTGCAGTGGTTCACCAGCTTTGGGTATGAATGCTTTGGCCCCAAGGACACGGGAGATCCAGCAGCTCGAGTCTTGTGAAAAACTTTCACTCAAGCTGTCCAGGCCGTCTAAAAGCGAAACCAGCATTTATAACTTATTTTGCCCCTTCTAATTCATGTGACGGATTTGACCGGAGTCTCTTACTAAAATGTCATTGATGTTAAGATATCGTACAATTAAGGAGTAAACATCATTCTACAGCTATTCAAAAGAACCCCCCCGATCCGCTTGAAAAATCTATCATTTGACGTAGCCCATCGGAGCATTCCAGATCCATTTATTCGCTGCCCATTTCACGTTGCCTTCACCTACGGGACACGCTCCATGCAGAGATGAGGGATCCATCGCACCCGACGCGTCCAAACTGTAAAAGATGATGACCTTTCCTTTTTGAGGCTTTACTTTCAATCCAGAAGAGCAGTCGGTATATGAGAGCTCACGACGGCCACCCGCGCGCGGAAATATTGTGTGTCCACCGTCCTCAACGTCAGTGAGATACCAAAATACAGTCGCAAATCTGTTCTTCTTGCCATGTTCTATTAATTTCAACGTGTTAGGGTCTGACTTGTAACTTTCCGGATCGAAGTAGTCATGATGCGAGTCGTACTTTTCCGTATGACCGTATCGGAGTACTTGGACGTACTCTTGATGATTTCGAGGCACGCGAGTCAGACTTGCCGTACGATGCTCGATTTCCATTAAAATTGGATCGCCTTGTGCCGCGAGAAAAGTAGATTGAGATGTCCGCCAATTACTGGCAGCCTTGCCTACATCAGCATCCTTTAGACTGACCCCAGAATATTGCAGGGTTGGTTCTGCCTTTTTAGCAATGTAATCGCATTCTTGTTCCGATAGGAATCCTTTGATACTCAGGACGAGAGGTTTCAGTGAGAGCGTTTCAATCGTGATATTGCGCGACCATGATGTTGCTGCATCGCCTGGTGGTGCGAGTTCAATGGTCCTTTGAAATCCTTCACGTACACCTGGCCACAGCCAATTCCCACCCTGGGCAATAACAACCATTCCGGATGCGACAATACTGCTCATGATGTGCTTATTTGAGCCGACGCCATCTCCATCAGCCACTTGATCAAGTTCCCCAATAATACGTTCACCAGAAGTAGTATATAATCCCCAAGGTTGCTGCTTGCTTCCTTCGTGAAGTAGGGCTAATTCGGTGTACAACAAGTTTTTCATTTTACTCCATGAAACAGGAAGTAATTTTCCAACATCCTCGGCGTCTTCCTCCCTTAGAACGGCGATTTGTTTGATTGGAGCAGCGTGAGAATTTTTGTATGATGTGAGTTGAACCGCGTTGAATTGATCCAGCATTTTGTGTTGTTCACTTAGATTATTCCACTGTGGAAACAAATGATCCTGCCCATCATCTCCCAAGTACATCGGATCAATGCAAACAACGTGAAGACCGAATACGGGGGCTGCGTGAAGGAAGTTATCTAGATTTGAAGAGGTACAGGGTGTGTGTTTTGGGAGTGGGAAGGGCAAAGGAATATAGGAAGAAGAAACACTGCGGTCCCAACACATAAGCACAATAGAAAGAATTTTTCGTGAGTGCAGGCAAACGCATAATATTGTTGCCAATCCGTGAAAAGAGCATTTCACAAACCTGACGTTTTCATCTTCTGCTTGTTGACGGAGAATGTGTCGCAACGGAGTTGTCAATACCCCCGCAAGAAATGCGATCACTACCATTACAATGCTTTGGTGGATGGATGTTTCGAGGAAAGGCTTCCTCTCGTGCTTGCTCTTTCCCGGCACCTTCGGTGCAGTCGATGCTTTGGCGGACTCCGCCTTGTTTTTTGAACTCTTAGGAGGCATGATTTGTTGTGACCCTGTTAGGGAGCATGTAGGTGGCGAAGACGATTTCAACACGTACAAGTAGGCCTATCTGAGAGACACTTTAGTTAGCTGATGTGTTTGTTTCGAATTTGGTGTCTGTGATGGTATGGAGTCGAGAATGAGATGAAGTCTATGGAGGAGACTGTTGCAGAGGATTAAGTTCTTGGCCGGGAGTTTTGGTCATGGTGATTGGGAACCACCGGCGCGGCTCGGATGTCGGGTCTGTGTGGGCGGGAGTAAAGTATTGCGGGAGAGAGGAAAAAGGGGGCCCCGCGGGGCCCACGCCCGGCCTCGCTACATCATTTTCACGCGCAGCACAACACATGTTATTTTATGATGAGAGCCGACGATCGACGAACAACAATATGGATGTCAGGTCCCCACCAACCATCAAAACCATCACCCTCATCAGGCATGGTGCAGCACTTCACAACTTACGCGACGCCCAAACCGGCGTTAGGCCGAATCTTCTAGATCCTAGATTCACCGATCCGCCGTTGGTCGTGCAGGGAGAGATGCAGGCGCGCGCTCTGGGGGAGCAGCTGAGAAGAAGGGGGATGATAATTATTGGCCACCGCCGCGGAGGGTCAGCGCTTGATGATAATACTCATCACACCTCTTCTGGTGTTGAACTCGGGGGGGAAGAGGGCGTAGATTCGTATGATAAATCGATGATGCATGATGATGGCAAGGTTGTTGATGTCGGCGTGCGGGAGAATGGCACGATCGAGTTGGTCGTTTGCTCTCCATTAATACGGTGTCTACAAACGGCATCGCTCATCTTCCCATCGTATTTTACCAACAGCTCGGTAGGTTTATCGGCGTTGGAGGGCGATACTAATCAACTTCATACTTTGGATAGAAGCTGTTCGCTTTTTTGTCATGGTGATTTGCGCGAAGCCTACGGTGTGCATTACACGGATAAACGAGGGTGAGAATTAGTTCTTTCAAACAATCATCCAGGATTATTCTTTGTTTTTGCTTGCGAATGCCACCCTCACGCGAAAGATGATTCATCGGTCTCGATTCCTTTCGGTAATTTCCATCGCTACTTAGTCCGCTCTCTCGGCTGAAATCTCAATTCCCCGCCGTTCGTTACCACCCAATGCTTACGGAAAACGACGAAGACTGGCGACAAGATTACCGCGAAACACGCGGGGAAATCTCGCGACGCATACACAATTTCTTTCTCTGGCTAATGCGACAGCCTCACAGCAACGTGGCTATCGTCACCCATGGCGTTTGGATGGAATGTGCATTAATGAACTACTGGCCCGAGGCGTTGGATTTCGGTAATAAGAGGGTATACAACTGCGACGTTTACAGTGGAAAATTGATGTTATCGTCGGAACGGAATGGTGTGGTGCTGAGGGATATGGAGAAGATTTCATTTCATGTTGCATGATGGCTTCGTGATGCAAAATGGCCTATGCCCCTACTTTTTTACGTACTATGGAGGGAGAACGAAAGCTGTCGCGGGTCGGTGTACGAAGAATGGTCGGAATTGGCTAAAACAGGCCGTGTTGCTGATTCAGTGAGATGAGGAGGAAGAAAACGAACTAACAAAGTCGCAACGATCGTCGAATAACATGGAAACGGATATTTCGAAGTCTGCGTAGCTGTTCTTCATGGCCGGGATCATGCTTCGGGTGCTCGAGTAAAGCGCGTTGCCTGTCTTGGTGGCTATGTGCTACACGTTGATGATGACGTTAATCTCTTCGGATATGGAATATCGACCAATCTACCGTGGATGGGGGCGGGTCGATGGGCCGACACCAAAAACTCGGGCCGCCCCGCCATAGTATCAGGACATACGTCGAAGATGGTACGTATTGTATCTGTAAATACTTCCTACTTACGCCGTCGTCAGACGTCATCTTTTCCCGATGATGACACTCGATTAATGTCTCTCTCCGCGCTGTGGTACCAAACTAGGTAACTATGCATAGATCCTCGCGTCCTTCACTCTATCACCCTCATCACCTTCGACCAGCACGAAGATGAAGTGTCTCCACCCCTTCCTAGTAGCGATGGGCTGGGCATGCGCCCAAGGCCTCTCGGTCGCGCCTCGACGGCTCGTCACTTCTCGTCATGCTTGCCCAAGCGACATTACGAGATCGTCGCCTCACGGCGGCGCGCGCGCGACGAATTTGTTCACGGCATCTCTTTCGGCGGATGCCTCCTACGGCAATGGCGGACGCGTGGAGGACACGGATAGTCTGAACGTCAAATATGGTCCAACGATAAAGCTCGGGAAGTTGAAACTGAATATCTTCGGCGCTTTCTTCGGGGCGTGGGAAATATTTTGGGGCATAGTCTATTGGTATCCCGCCATGACGATATACGGCCTCCTGCGCTCGGTTAGCTCCAAGTTTCCGGGCGATATCATGCAAAGGATCGACCCATATCGTCGAGTTCCAATCTGCGTCGCATACTGCTGGGGGCTGTTGAGTATGGGATTGTTCGGTCTGTGGCCGTTGGTCGAGGGAAGGGAAAATTTGGAGGTATTGAGGGAAATAGACGAGAACGGAAAGAAGGGGTGAGTTACGTACTTAGGGTAAAAGGGGCGTGAAATGGCCTGCCCAGTTTCGAACCGGGGAATTCCTAAAAAGAAAACGTCACCTTTCCTTTTACGCCTTAAATTCAGAAAGTTGAAACCGGCAATGTTCGTTGCCAACCACTGCAGCTGGATGGACATCCCCTACGTTTGTCGTGTACTCGGTTTCCGGAACTGCAAAATGATAGCCAAGGCCGAACTCCTCAAAGTGCCGATTCTCGGTCGTGCCCTCACGGTCGCGGGTCACGTGACGCTCGATCGTACCGACCGCCGCAGTCAAATGAAGGCCTATAAGGAGGGCGTGGGATGGCTGAAGGAGGGGGTGAATTTGGTAACATTCCCGGAGGGGACGCGTAGCAAGGACGGTAAGTTGAAAAGCTTCAAGAAGGGCGCGTTCAAGATGGCCCAGACGGCGGGCGCGCCCGTGGTGCCCATGTCCATTCACTACGCGGACAAGGTCCAGCCGCTCGATTACGCGTTCCCGGCGAAGTCATCGGCGTGGTCGCGACCGAGGGCGTTGATTAAAATCGGTAGGCCGATCCCGACGGGGGACAAGTCGGACGATGAATTGCTCGAGGAGGTGTGGCGCGCCATCGCCGATGCGTTACCGGACAGCCAAAAGCCGACGAAGGATACTCCGGTGGGGGCGAAGTAGGGATAAAAGTCAAGGTTGTACCACTAAAGCAGGAGATGAAGGAAATTTTTTTGCGCGAGTTCTGTTTTGATGAATAACTGCAAGTTTTTATAAAATATCATTATGGCTTTAAGGAGGAGCTGTAGGCTTTGATACATTCCGTGGCGACGAGTGTAGTCACCTTCGGTGAGTGAATTCCCCCACAATTAAATGGAGATGTGGATACTTTACGTTGTGGCGGATGAGATGAGAGAACAGCTAGGAGGAGTTACGTATGAAGGCCGGGGGAACAGTTCCAGACACTTATCGGTAGTTATCATACCATAGCATTAGACGTGTCACCTGAAATATTCGTATCTACGACGCCATGCATCCCTCACATCCTCGTCCGTATACTCCCGTCTCTTGGCGATCATGTATCCCTCGAAATCGACCGCATCGAATATGTCATCCTCCGCAACGTCGGCATCGTTCACAAGTGCATCATTATCGTTCCCGTCGCCATCGCCATCGCAGCCACGACGGTGCATCGTCCGCCTTAGGCCCTTGTACGACCCCCTCGGTCGCCCCCCCCGCTCGACGCGCCAAACGAACCCGATATCCTCCAACAGTCGCATACGCCTCGATCCGTCCGGTCCGTCGAAGGAGGTATTCCTGCCGGACGATTTGAGCGCGTACAGCCTCCTCTGCTGCATGACCCACAGTCCCAATTTCGGATTGGGGGGGTACGATTGCGGCAGCATGCAGTGTCCGTGCTCGTCGCGGTACGCTTTCAATTCGTTGTACCTCGTGAGCCATGCCGTCTTGTGCGGCTTGTACGATTTGGCGGCGACGGCGGGGGAGGCATCTTCGACGTCGTCGGGCCGCCGTCGCGACGATGTCCGATGCGACGCCCTCGATGACGCGTCGTCGGACGAAGCGCCGATTCGCTTCCTCCCCCCGACGACCGATCGATTCGACGTCGTCGTCGTCGTCGTCGTCGTAGCCGACGTCGTTTTCGCGGACGCGGGACCCCACCTCGACGCCGTCGCCCCCTCCTCCCACCTCGACGACTCCTCGCTCAATGCTCCCCCCCCCCTCGTCGCGGCCGCATCGCACGACAGTCGATTCTTCTCGTCATGCGTCATAGTCGACGATGACATGTCGCTTATCGATGGCGGCGGGACGGTGATCGAGCCAATCTCGGGCTCGACGTCGGTGTAATACAGCGGGGGCATGGATGCGCCCCCTCCTCCTCCACCACCAACTCGCTGTCGTCTGGCGGCGGTCGTTCGACACACGTTGAAGCCGTGGATGCACCTAGCGACGAGCAGCGTCAGTAGGACGAGCCGTCGTTCCGACGTTGCCACCATGTTGAGGGAGAGGGTTTGAGGGGTGCAGCCGAGGCGACTGTCGGGGGTAATATAGAGTTATAATAAGTTTATGAATGAGAGATAGTGAGGAGGCAGGGCTGGCGGGCTGTATCGTGTGCCAGCAAAGACCGAAGACATTGTCAGCCGGCACGCGGCATGGTCAGGACCTGACTCGGCGGGCACACAATGGGAAGAGAGAGAAATCCATGGTAAACAAAAAAGAATGACAGCTGGATGGAGCTCTGAGTCAAAGCGTCATTTAATCTCAACGTAGGAATACATTATAGAGTTTTTGTTGACGCGGCATCGTTTGCTCCGATTCATTTTTTTGGCGAAGAAGAACACCACTCCACCCTCTGGTTAACAAGAATAGCTGGAGGGCGAGAAGGCTAGGCAGGCCCGAGGCCCCTCGTCGGAACATTCGCACCCGTCCGTCCGTGTGGCGCTTCCCCCCCCACCCCCACCCCCACCCCCACCCCAAATTTAAAAAGGAAGAGGGCGAGGAATGTCGATCCTGCGCATGGCGCTCTCGTCCAAGATGGAGGAGGCTCGATCGGCCATCTCCTCGGCGCTATTCACCGCCATCGATTTCGGGGGGGACGACGACGACGACGTCGTTGTCAGGCCATCATCTTCCGAGCGATTCTCGAGCATACATCCCAAACTCACCGGAACAAGCGGCAGCATATGCTTCGTGGTCCGTCGTCCGGGATGAGTGTTATGCCGGGAACATGGACATCAGCTCATGGACCTGGCGAACGATCATGCGAATGACGGACACGAGGGGGGACACGCGGATATGATGAAATGCTTCGAATTGTTCGGTGCTGTGAAGGAAATCGGCGTGGACGATGCGGGACTGGCGGAATTCCACGGGGAATACTACAATTATCCGCTCTTCAGGGACGATGGGATGGTATTGTACAACGACTTCTTCGGCAAGAGGAAGATCAAGCTAACCACCTACAATCCGTTCAAAATGTACAGAGGATACAACGCCATGACGTCCCGTTTGAAGGAGAAGAAGTTGGATGGGAATCTCAAGGGGGAGGGGATAGTACAGGGCGGCATTATCATCTTCGATAAAGACGGCAATGCGAGGTATGCCTACGAGGAGGAGATCGGGAAGGAATTGGTCATGGAGGATATCATCGCCGCCCTGAGGGCGGTGCACGATGGTGTCAAGTAGGGGGTCGTGGAAAGAAAGTACGGAGAGGGACCGTTCGAAACTCGTATAATAAAATATGGAGGCGAAAGGAACGATGACGATGGGTCACACGGACGAACGAGCTTGAATGACATCATTACGCGGCACTTCACATTCACAGATCTGGCATATAGTGCGTATGGAAGTGTATCATGCGCATTGTTCGAACGAAGCTGCGGTTTGTTTCGTGAGATTCTCGTCGTTTTTGCCCTTCGAGAGGATGGATGGCCCTTCCTTGTGGCGGGACGAGGATAATTTCCGAAATAATTGCATAAAATAACTCCCCCATCCCCGCGCGGCCCGAAAGGATTGAACAGCAAACAAGAATAAACGTCACTTGTTATGACAATGTTTCCAGGTAGTTTTCGAGGTAATGTTATTTCGGTATTACATTGCAGCTAAAATCATAGGAAGGGGTACTTGCATAATTTCGATTCTTCCCATGTACAATCAGATATTAAACACATTCATTTGAGTCATTCGTTCTGTCACCTTAATAGTCTAAGTATTCATCATCACTATGCCAATCTTCATCGCCATCGTCGTCATCACTATAATCATCGACCACCACGTTGTTGTCGTAATTATCAGTTGGGAAGGACATCACATTTGGAACAATAATGTTAACCATTGCGACAGAATCATTGCGACATTGCATCTTCATCTTGGTGGTGAGAAGGAAATCGCTTTGGCCATATTGTTCCTTAATTTTTGATGACCATATCGCGAGCTCCAACAACGCAGGAGAATTCTTCAAATTTTCATACACTGAAAGTCTGGAATCGATGGAATCAAAGTAAGAATTGTTGGTCATTCACGAAGGACACCGCACAGCAGAGACTAGCATCGTAAAAGTTATTTACTGCACATACATTCTCCGCCCCTAACCATCAGGCACTCCCCGGAAGGAGTGTCTTATGCATTCCAATGATGCACGTGTCGCACCCCTGTGCTAGCCTCTGCTGTGCGGTGTCCCTCGTGAATGTCACGTTGTGGCTAGGCTTGCACCAATCCATATGACACGTCGCCGACGTGTGTCCGTCTTCCACGTCAAATCCGCAGGAGTAGCACACGTTCCAGTTGTTGTGCTTCTTGACGAGGTTCGACTGGAAGCCCCTCTGCACGTTCGGGTTTGCAGGGAAGGTAATCGGCGAACGCTGTATGACCGCGTCCTTGGCGGCAAGTACCACGGCCGCGGCCATAACCTCGACCTCGGGTTGCTCTGCGTCCGCTGCCCAGACCGTTTGTGTAGCCCCCTTGCCCTCCTCCGTAACTACCGCCGCCTTGATAACCAACATACGTCGGGACCTGCGGGACAACGAAGCTGTTGCCCTGAGGAGGGGCACGGGCCATGGTACTTGGTTGATGGGAGAGTGCCGCCATCTGTTGTGCGAGTGGGGCGACATGTTGAAACAATGCCTGTTGATTCACCGCGAGCGTTTGGATGGCCGTGGCTAACTCCGTGGGCACTGTTGACGCTTGGTAAGTATGTCCGAGCGTGCTGCCGGTAGTGGCCCCGGTCACAGTTGCAGCTGCGATCTGCGACGTGACCGTGTCAACGCTCGATTCATCATCGCCGACAAATGTGTGGTATGTGTTGTGAGTGGGTGCGTATCCCATGGCTCCCGATGTGTTACGCATGCTCGATGCGATCAGCTTACGCTGATACGCCCCCTGCACATGTATCTTAAGTGCGGGCCACGTCTT
>JALLBA010001452.1:0-13093 GCA_036939675.1 Cyclostephanos invisitatus
GCTAAAATGAGAAAAATTGAATTTTTAATGCTTTAAGCATTGAAATGTGCGCCACGCCTAAACGATATTTTTTAATATTTTAAGACATCTCGACCCCTCCTACCTCGATCAACTCAATCAACCCCTCGCGTCAGAATTCCCCGGGCGAAAAAGAACCATCTCATAAAATTTGTTTCGGTATCAATAAGTATTATTTCGTTGGTGAAATGATGGCAATGCGCTCGTCCGTCGCCGCTATTAATCGATTCCACGCCACCATCCCGCGCTGCTGCCTCCCCCCCTCCTCAATTCGCGTTGGCGGGACCAATAACGGAAACGGCAATGACGATCATCGTATCGGGAGGGGGGTCGTTAGCTGCGGCGTCGTCGTGCATCACAGTCGTTCCATCTCCTCGTCGGGCCTCGTCGTGTCGTCCCATCCCGACATCATGAAATCGAATCGCCCGCCTCCAAAGGAAACGTTGAAATTCGGCCACGCGTTCTCGCCTCACATGCTCACGGTGGTATACGACAGGAAGCTCGGGGGATGGCAAACGCCCGAAATCGTACCGTATGGCGACCTATCCTTGAGTCCCGCGGCGAGCTCGCTCCATTACGGCATTCAGTGCTTCGAGGGGATGAAGGCATACAGGGCGTTGAAGGGAGGGGGGGAGGACGAGAACGGAGGAGTCGTCGAGGATGATTTGAGGCTATTCCGTCCCGATAGCAACATGAAACGGCTCAAGAACAGCATGAAAAGATTGGGCATGCCGGGATATGACTTCGACGGCGGGGAGGTCATAGAGTGCATCAAGGAGCTAGTTCGTTTGGGTGAGATTTACCCATACCGTGATATTTCGATTCCTCACTTCCCCGTTATCATTGCACGTTCTAGTTTTTCTTCTCGCGTCGTCCCTCTCACGCCCGGTTTAAACCCCTCCCCACAAAAAAAAACGCCATCCCGATCCCACTCCGCCCCTCCTCCCTCGTTCGGAAATAAATCCGCGCCCTTCGTCCGCCACGTGTTTTCCAAAAACTCACCCACCCAGACAGGGATTGGATACCCTCGGGGAGGGGATATTCCCTGTACCTCCGACCGACGGTGATTTCCACCCATCCCTACCTCGGCCTATCCCCCCCCGACTCGTTGTTATTGTACGTGATAACCTCCCCCGTTGGTCCGTATTACGCCACCGGATTCGATCCGGTCCGTCTTACCACCGACACGCCATACGTCAGGGCGTGGCCGGGAGGTAGCGGTTCGTCGAAGATCGGCGGCAATTACGGCCCGACGATGATGCCCGGCGCGGAGGCTCAGAAGCGGGGATACTCCCAGATACTGTGGATCTTTGGGGAGGAGGAGTACGTCACCGAGGTCGGTGCCATGAATGTATTCTTCCTGTTGGAGAAGGAGGGGGGTGGTAGGAGGGAACTGGTGACGCCGCCGCTAACGAGGGGGGACATATTGCCCGGCGTGACTCGACAGTCGATACTCGACCTCACCGAAACGTGGGGCGAATTTGACGTCGTGGAGCGTTCGATAACCATGTCGGAGATACGGAATGCATCGAACGACGGTCGTCTCCTGGAAGCGTTCGGTGCCGGTACCGCCGCGGTTGTTACCCCGATATCATGCATACAGTACCGGAGGGAGGACATAATCATACCCGCGCCGGGGGAACTCGCGGTGCGCCTATTCGACGATTTGGTCGACATACAGTACGGAGTGGTAGAGGGACCGGAGGGATGGAGCGTCAAGATATGAGAAGGGTTGGTGGTTTGTTGCGAGATGATTTTGGGGGGGGGGGAGGGTGCACGACGGACCGTCAACCTGTTCGAGCGAAATTGACGCGGCGAAGAGGATCATATCTTCTAGAGAGTAGAGTGTAAAAAGAGGCACAAACATTTGAGTTATGGGGATAATAATATGAAATCGCGAATTGTGTCCATCGTTCCGAGATATTCATTGCATGATAACATGATATCTATCGCGTGATCAGTGATCATCCCACCTCCCCATTCGTCACGCCCCAAACCGATATATAATATTGCGGATCACGAAGAATAATACATACATCATTATTCGATCCTCGGCCAACGATTGCCATCCCTCGGAAATCGGATGCTACCGTCCCTCGGATCCAATACGCCCGTGAAGTCTCTCGGGCCGCCCTTGGGACCGAAGTCGATGATGATCGCCCTATCCCCCAATATCAATGCGGGCAGTACGTATTCCTTCGGTTCGCCCCTCCCCCCTCCACCCGTGACTCTCGCGAGGCGATAATCCCCGATGGGTCGCGGCGCGCCGTCGTCCCCGACCACGAGGGATATCGTGCGCGTCCCCCCCGGATGATTGATCGGATCGGAATACACGCCGCAGAATCTCGTGGCGGGATCCATCTCCCTCGCCGCCGCCAACATAACCGACGACGACGCCTCCGACGATGCATGCGCGATCGTCGACGACGCCGGTCCGAACGGCGCCAGTGACGCGAACGACGATATCGCCACCGTGGCGGCCTTCGTTGTCGACGATGCGATCATATCGCGACGGTGCAAAGGGGTGCTGGACGTGGTGGACGTCGTCGTCGTGTATGCCCATGCCCGGGACTGATGATGACCCCCACTACTCGACGTCGAATACGCGACGATGGCGATTGCGCATATGACGACGAGCGCGACGATGAGGCGAACGGGGGGCGGCGTGGCGGAGCGGCGGCGCGCGGACTTCATCTTCTTAATATATTATTTGGCGCCCATCGGCGAGCATTGCCGGTGAACAGAGTCCACGTGGAAGATCAATTAAAGATGGTAGTCTGCGGAATGTCGTAGTGACGTCACATGGTTTCTGTCGTGGACGACTAAAAGAGCAAGGTGACAAGAGCATGATCAAAGACCATGAGCGAGCATGGATGTGGTATGCCGAGCATTCAGTCTGAATAGAGAGCTCATAAAACCAGGAAAAAGCCATCGCAAACGTCCATATTTTTCACGCAAAGCAAGTAGGAGAGGGATCCGTTCCATATCACTTCAGATATTACCAAACAGCACAGAAGCAGAAACCATGGTACACATCACTAAGAAGCGCGGGGCTTGCATCGGCTGCTCGTGCTGCGTCGTCACAATTGGGATTGTATGTCTCGTCCTCGGCCTACGCGGATATTTAACCTTCAAGGAGCCCACCATCAGCCCGCTAACTATTGTTATTGAGAGTTTTGGCATGAACATTCCCCTCGATGGCGGCGGCATCATGCCAATGCCCGACAACATTCTAAACATGACCATGAAAGAGCCATCCGTCGGGTTGAAACTGGCTACGGAGTTCGGCAACCCAAACACGTACGACATCACCATCGAACAAGATGGGGAGGGGACGATTGTGATTCCCGCTTGCATCATCAAGAACAACACATCTTCCGGGGGTTGCACGAACTTGGAGAATATGATCATCCCCCCCAATAGTCCGGATGACTTGATGATTGGTAATTGGGTACTCCCAGTCACGGTCCTCGAGGCGAAGTCGAGCACCAACATCACGGTTTCTTTCGTCCATTCCATCAATTTGAACGACTTGAGCGCTGATCAATATAACTACTTTTACGACCTCGCCACATCGATGAGCGTTCCCTTATTGTTACGCGTTCGGGGAGGGGTGAAGGTATCGAGCTGGCTCCCGGGGGATGCAGGCGCCACCTTCGATTGCCTCGCGGAGTGGAAGGTGGATAATCTATCCGAGATTTCCACGAAGATGCCCGTTGTTAAATGCAACATCGACGTATTGAATATGATAGCCATCGATGGAGTTGTGGTTCCAGTTTAAGCGAGGGATGATAGATAAGGTTGGCACACAGGTGTCTCGTGAGTATATAATTGTTGTTTTTCGGACATTGATAAGAAGATGATGTGCCAATTCATAATTAATGACTATTGCCTCGAATTAGTAGATGACATGCCAGCTCATGAATTAGGACTCAGTGCATACCTTTCCATGAAATTTACCAACTTCAACTGCATACTGCATTCATAAGACGTGATAACTTACTTTGAGAATCGTCTCCAGCATGACTTCATTGTCCCGGTCGACGGTATCCGTTGTGATCCGAGAGACTATGGTGTCCTCGACCGGTCCTTACCGCTACGGCCCACTATTTACCTCGAGAGCTATCCCCTCGTGTCAATACTGTCCAATGGCTGTATTCGCCCCCCCTAAGTTTGCGAATCGTTTTAAATTTTTAGGCCGATCGCCCCCGTCGTCCCCATCTTGGCTTTGCGTCGCCCCTGGAAGCCGTTGAACTGAATCTCATTATCATGTCAATCCTAGCCGATACTTCGACATCAAGCCAGCTATTCGACGATGCAACATCGAATATCATGTTCAATGATGCCATGATTGAGCTGCAGATCGAATTGAAAGGCGCGGTTGCGTTGGCCACCGAGCTGAAATCCGAGAATGACGATCTCAAGAGACAGTTAGAATCACACATCGCGTTCTCCAACGCGAATCTGCAACGGCATGCTGAGTGGAAAGATGTTTGGAAGAAAGAGCGGGAGGTGGTATCGATGCGAGAAAAGCAACTGGAGATGGATGAGTCAAAGTGGAAGATGAAGTTAGAAGAACGGAGGAAGGAGATGGCGGAAATTGACAGGAAATTGAATGACAGCGGCGTGGTGCTAGCTGGTGGGGCCGGATTGTTGGATCTCATGAAAGAGATTCAGATCGAGTATCAAAACAAAATCGAGCGGCTGATGAATGAGGCAAGTTCGTGGAGAGAGGAGTGTCATGGCTGTCGCAAGAGCTTCGGAGAGCTGGAAGCACGACACGAGGAGCTGAAATGCCGGTTCGATCGCGAGCGGTATGCCGCCGAGTCGTTCGAGAAGGAGATCGCCTCGCTTCAGCAGGCCTTATCCGAACACGTCAATGGGACCGACAGAAATGACACTGCCTCTCCATCGTTATTGGAGGTTGATCTTGCGCGAGACTTGAAGCTGCAGGTGGACGAAAATGACTTATTGCTGCATGAGCTAAATAGAACACGAAAGGCCAGGGACGATGCGTTGTGCGCGAACGACGAGCTTTTCGCCACCCACCAAAGAGAGCGTTCAGTGAGTGCCAAAGCTGACTTACTATTCGCAAATTCCCAAACAACTTTGTCAATCTCTGATCTGTCGTAGAAATTAATCGAGGAGTGCGCTGGGGTGGAAGCCAAGAACCAAACTCTTGAGCGACGAATCAAGGCCACCACCGAAGCTTTAGCTCAAGCCAAATCGTCGAAATCTGAGCTTGAAGAAACCATGAAAAAGACCAACAAAGACCTTGCGTGTCTTCGAGACCTTGCCATTGGAAAGGAAGAGGAAGACACAAAACATCTCGCACAACTTGGCCAGGAACGATCGCACTACGAAATGCAGCTGAAAAAGCTGGATGCCTTGTTGGTCGAGGATAAGAAGAAGACGAAAATACTCGAACATCAATGTATAGAAATCCATGATCATGCAATGAAGCAGATCTCTGATTTAGCCAAAAATCTGAACCACGAGAACAACTCCGAGGAGAAACTTCTTGTTGCCCAAGACCACATCAGCAAGCTTGAAAATTCGATCACCGATCTACAAAGCGAGATGAAGCGACATACCTTAAGTCACCAGACCGAGGTCGAGAGGCTCCAGCATGCATGCGAATCGTGTTACAAAGACTTGAGTCTGGTGTTGTTGGAGAAGAAAGAGGCCGACAGAGTCGCTGCCGAAGTGAAGGCAAAAGCAGCACAGTCCCAAAAGCTGTTTGAAGATTACAAAAGCTTGGTGCTGAAATTGGAGAATGGACAACAAGCACTGCGGATCGAGTTTTCCGATAAGATTAACAACTTGAACAATGAAAACGAGGCGTTGAGAGAGAAGTTGAGGTGCACATTAGAAAGCGTGCATTTGCTCAAAGACCAAGCATCCAGCGAGCAAGAGAGAGCGGTTGGAGCACTGCGACAAGAAGTTGAGCGAGTCACCGCAGATCTTCACAAGGAAAAAAGCCGTAGCGAAGCATACAAGTCCAAAGCACTCGAAGCGCACATGCGGAGCGTCAAGGCGAAAGAAGTTCTTGACTCGCTATGCAACAACAAATAACAACCTTGTTAATAAAACTAGGTAGATGTACGACTATCTACACACACAACATGGATGGTCCTGTGTTGTTCGTGGACAACGAACTGTGTTGTTCTGGGACAGTATTCCTTCATGTTGAGGGTACGATATGTACTTATTGAACCGATGTGTGTCAGTCGGGTCTTGGATCTGAATAGAGACCACCATCGCCATGACCATGGCCGTGTAGGGCTGTTGAAAGCGCAAGATTGGCATAGCTCGATACACATCAACACGATCAAGTCATGCCATTCGTGGTAGCGGGTGCGTAGTTGGTGGAGAGCGTGTCTGAAAAGAGAGCTCAAAAAGCGGAAAAAAGCCTCCCCAAAGCAAGGAGGAGAGGGATCCGTTCCACAATACTTCAGATATTCCAACAGCAGAATCAGAAATGGTCCATACAGATACCATAAAGAAAAACCGTCTCGCGGCAGCCCTCAGCTACTCGTGCTGCATCGTGGTCACCGCAATTGTCTGTCTCGTCCTCCGCCCAAGTGGATATTTCGGTTTCGAGGAGCTTACCATCAGCCCACTCACTATCAATGTGTCTAGTAAGAAGATAAAAAACTGAAAGTCGGGTTATAGGGGATACATATACGGCAATCGAAAATAATATTCATCCACCGTTCCGAAAGATTCAGTGAATGATCATGTGATCAGTCACCACTCTCCACTATCGTCCGTATAATTGGATGATTTGAATGTCTCTTGATAGCTATCGACGACTCTTCCACTAAGAAATCTGGAAAGTTAGAATGTTTTGGTGTGGCGGGCCTCATGGCGCTCCCGTACAAGCATGTATGCACCCTAATGATTCTCAGCCTGATTGCGACTTCATAGGAGAACATTCCTCCTGAACGACGAGACGTCAACAGCAGCACTTACTGATGTCGGTGGTTACTGCTTCGTTGTGACTTCAATCATAAGCCATGTACATGCTCCTACACAAAATAACACACGATACAATAACTCCAAATAAATATGCAAGTTTATCATCTCAAAAGTGTCCCTAGATATTCGCATGCCACTCTTCCAATAGAGCCATATATCATCATTAAAAGATATAATCCTTCACATGACCAGACCCAAGCCCATTGTCGTCATTCCAGGAAGAGCCTATCGCCACCTTGTTGCCATCCGCCGACGAGACACTGAACATCCTGACAAGTCGCCAGCCGCCTCTCCATCGATGTCACCCTTGATCCTGAACCAATTCGACTCGGTATCATTCATACCATAGAAACTCACGCGGCCCGAATACTCTCGATGTTTTCCATCGGCATAACTGGCACCCACCGCGAGGGTTTTGCAATCGTCAGAGTGGGCGACTGTATCACGAAACTCATCGCCGTTCGCATCGCCCTCTATGTCTTCGCCGATCTTTTCCAAGTATCGGCGTTGACATCATCTGTGCTCGGCAGGTAGAAGACTCTCAAGTATCCAGACGTATTATTGCAACAATTATTCCCCGGGGAGCCGACTGCGAAAGTATTGCCGTCGGGTGAGAGATATACAGACGACCAAAACCCATCACCCTCATTGTCCCCCTTGATGCTCTGGCTTATATGTTCCCAGCTCAATACTTGATCACTATCGAATCGATAAATACCCTGTTGCTCCCAATTCGATGACAAGCGAACTTAACAGTAAAGCTAAATGCACATTAGCCACCTATCGATGTCTAGCATTGGTAAGCACTTATATCAAGAACAAAGCATCTAATATCACCTGGACAAATGCTCCACAGCAAAGCAGGCAGAAACCACTGCGCACAAATCAGTTCACCCTTCACGAGAGTGCACGGGAGGCCGACAAGAAAAGATTACGAAACCATCAAGGAGGAAGCCTCTGCCCTAGCGAGTGAGGTCAAAGACATCACCTACGCATGGAGCAGAGATGCAACAAACAAGCATGGTCTCCTTGCGGACATCATCGGATTCGACAGCTATGACAATTTCACCAACATCGACACATATGCTGTACCACCCGAGCCGGCTACCTATGATCCGGCCATCATGAACGCGACACCCACCCACACGCGCAAGCGCATGCAAGAGGAATGGGAACTTGTCCAACTTTCATGCTTCATCAGAAAGGGTTTCCTCCATGGTGTCGTCGACAACTTACACAATACCCTGGATTAACAATACTATGCCCAACTCAAGCATCGCCTCACGGCGTATCAAAACATCACCCCCTTCCAAATTCTCAAACATCTCAATGACCGCTGGTGTCCCCTCAACATACAAGCAAAGAAGGAGCTACGCAAGGAATATTACACCAAGTGGAACAGCAACAAGCACCTCACCGCGTTTGGAAAGCGACTCGATGACGACCAACAGGCACTCGTACAATCTGATGTCACCATTGCTGACAACGACAAGCTACAATTCTATCGTGACGAAATCTACGATAGCAACAAATTTGACAAACAAGAAATGCTGACATGGGAACAGCAGCCCATCCGCATCAAAACGGATTTTGGCCTCACCAAGGCGTATTTTGAAGCGATCATCAAAGCAACTGACGTATATGAGCAAAAAATTGGCGGCGGTTCAACACGTGGCAACAAATTTGAATCAGCCAACCAATTGGCAGACATTGGCGGCGAACTACATGAATGGATCCAACAGATTGCTAGCACCGGCGCCAACAAAGAACAGGCTGCAAATACACAGGCCACGGAGAAAATTTCATCAATGGAAGCGCAGATCATGAAGTTAACTGCAACAATCACCCAGATGGCAGCCAGGATGAACAATGAAAACATCAACTCAAACACAAGCGGCGGCGACCATGAAAGCTGACACCCTAAGATGAAAAAGGAATGCAACATGGGAGCATATTGTCACTCCCACGGTTTCCATCCCGTTGGCATTGATCACACCAGTGCAACTTGCAGCTGGAAGAAAGATGGCCACAAGGACAAAGCCACATGGACTAACCGAATGGGGGGAGACACATTTTGGCCAACCGCCAAACGCATCACCATCAATCAGCAAAACCACACCACATGGAAAGGCAAATCAGCCCCGAGCAGTTGACAGGGACCGAGGAACGCAATACAAAAGAACAACAGTAATTTAGCCACATTTAACAAAATAAAGCAAAAATTATCATCAAACTTTTATTATTGTTTATCCCTGCCCATGTGTCAGGTCAAAGAACATGAGAACGTAACCCCTCTCCACCACCCAGCATTACAGAAGCGAGCGGAAGTCACAACAGAAATGAAGATGAGGCCCCACCATCAGCAGCAAGAGTACATCATCGGCGTTGACAATGTAGAGTTGAAGGAAGGCATAGCAATGAGAATAATCCCATCCACCATCACAGATAGCGCTGCAACATCATGAGTCGGAACCAAGCATGACCCCTGCCATCAAACCAGACAGCCTTCAAATAAGCAGTTCATTCTACCCAATGGAACAGTCATACCAGCCACAGAGATCACCAAGTACCCATTCGAAGTAAGAAAATTAGCGAGAATCCTAGACATAACACCGGGAGTCAGTCAAAATTCACTCCTCAGCACAGTGAAATTCGCAGATGCCAATTACATCACAATCTTTGACAAAGACAAATCAACATCTACAACGCTAACAACACCATCATCACAGTCACCAAAGGAGCGATTCTCAGGGGATGGCGCAACAACAAAACAAATCTTTGGCGCATCCCACTAGTTCGCATGGTCCGGAACCTCAACACTGAAACTGTATTGCTAAATCGGCCACCCAGCGAGTTTCTATTAAATCGCCCACACCCGGCAGAAGCAGTCCACAGTGTCTAAGAATTGAAAACACAGCCGGAGTTAGTACTATACTTGCATGCAGCGACAGGATTCCCAACCAAACCCACATGGCTCAAGGCAATCAAGAACAAGCAACTTTTAACATGGCCGGGACTCACCATTGACGCTGTCCGGTGTCATTTCCCAGACTCCGACAAAACCCATAAGGGACATGGATGACGCACGCCCAGTGGCTTACGATCTACCAAACAGACCCAAGCCGCTGAAATTCCAGCAGAGGAGCATGAGCACAATGAAAAGGAACCTGGCATCATCAGCAAAAAGAAATCCATTCTTTTCAAAGTGTACGGCGTTGAGGAGGAGGCCACACACCAAATTTGGACTGACCAAACCGGACGATTTCCTAAGCAATCTAGTCATGGAAACCAATATATCATGGTCCTAGTTGAAAGTGACAGCTCAGCAATCCTCGTCAAGACAGAACCGCAGGAAGATGATACGAGCATATCAAACCCTCATCAAGCAATTGAACGACACCGGTATATTCCTAGAGGAACACATCCTCGACAACGAATGCTCTGACCAATTCAAGAAAACAATCAAAGCAAACAAAATGACATACCAACTTGTGCCCCCTCATGACCACAGACAAAACAGAGCAGAGAAAGCCATCCAGACATTCTTGGATCACTTTGTGTCCATCCTCTGTGGCACCGACTCCAGTTTTCCGCGTCACCTTTGGGACAGGCTACTCGTCCAAGCCAAGCACACACTCAACATGTTATGCCCCGCCAGGATGTTAAAAAGTGTTTCAGCCTACACATACCTCCACGGACAACACGACTACAACAGCAACCCATTTGCACCACTTGGATGCAAAGTCAAAGCTCATGTTTTCCCTGAAATTTGGGAGACTTGGGCACCGCACACTGCGAGTGGTTACTACATCGGCAATGCCTTGGAGCACTACCATTGCCACAATGTCCACATCATCAACACCAAAAGCACGAGTTTGCAGCTTGGATTTTTCAAGCACAAGTATCTTACAATGCCAACCCTAACACCCACAGACGCATTAATCAAAGCCACTGACATCCTGTCTGATGCAATCACTGGAGTTTTACCCGTATCGACCATAACAGACAATGCAATCACGTCACTACTTAAAATTTTTAAACAGCAAGCCAACAACAACAAAGATGTACCGTCAGCTCAAAGGGTGCTCATGCAGAGAGCACAAGCTCAAAGGGTGCGCACGGAACTATCGCATGAAAAGCCGGTTGGCAATGCATCACTAGAAGACCGCCCCGAAACCCACTCAGAATTTCCACCTTTGGAAATCAAAGATGAAATTCTCACAATCAACGATCCCAGCCAATCCCCTAGAGCACCACACCATTCACACCACAACTCCACTCCAGCCAAAAACACATGCCAGCAGCAATGCAGCCGCACCATCACCCAAGAATGTGCATATCATCTTATGGAAACACAAGACCCACCAAGCGCAAGACAAGCATCCTCAAGGACGTACCCACTGCAATTCCTATGTGACTGGGCTCACTCTATCCTCAACGATGACACAGGAGACCCCCTTGAATACCGCCAGTTGATGAAGCACCCAAAATACAAAGATACATGGACGAAATCTTTCAGCAAAGAAATTCGCAGGCTCGCCACAACAACGGAAACTATCTCGTTCCTGACCAAACCCGCAATCCCAGAGGAACGAAGGAAAGACATCACATACAGCCGTATTGTGTGTACTTATTGGTCTGAGAAGAAATATCCAAATCAAACACGAATAACTATGGGAGGAAATTTAGTGAACTACCCCGACGACTGTGGCACCCCCACTGCGGATCTCCTCACTGTCAAATTAATGCTGAACAGCATCATCTCCACTCCCAACGCCAAATTCATGACCATTGACCTAAAAGACTTCTATCTTTTAACACCAATGAACCGATACGAGTATTTCAGAATGAAAATAGACTTGTTTCCCCAAGATGTAATTGATGAATATGGACTCAAAAGCAAGGTAGACGCCAACGGCATGTTTTCTGTGAAGTAAGACGTGGCATGTACGGACTTCCCCAAGCATCATTGCCCAAGAACTGTTAACAGAACGATTACTCAAGGCCAGCTACACTCAAAGCACAACCACACCAGGTTTTTGGTGACATGCATGGCAACCCATCAGCTTCACCCTCGTTGTCGATGATTTTGGCATCAAGTACATAAACAAAGCCGATGCAGAGCATCTCCTTGCAGTACTCAAACAAGACTATGAATGTGACATGGACTGGGATGGCACGCGATACCTTGGCCTCACCATTGATTGGGATTACAAATTCCACAAGGTTTATCTATCCATGCCTGGATACATCGAAAACCCCACCCAACAAACCTCAATACCAACCACACCCACACACAATCCCTACCTACGGCGCAACCATCCAGTATGCCAAGCATGCCGACCACTCCCCAGCAGCATTCAAGGACAACGAAAAGTACATCAGACAAGTAGTCGGCGTACTCCTTTACTATGCAAGAGCCGTCGACCCCACCTTACTCGTCGCCCTCAGCACCTTAGCATCAGCACAAGCAACACCAACTGCATACACAATGACTCTCGTCAAGTGGCTACTCGATTATGTTGCAACCCAACCAGATGCCATCCTCACATATAATAAAAGCAACATGATACTAGCCATGCACAGCGATGCATCCTACCTCAGCAAAGCCAATGCACGCAGCCACGTTGGAGGTCACTTCTTTTGTTTGGAGTGCTCTGAAGACCTAAGCGACAATGGCCCAGTACACACCGTCTCCAAAATACTCAAGGCTGTCATGTCCAGCGCCGCTGAAGCAGAGCTGGGCGCACTCTACATCAACGCCTGCGAAGCCATACCCATGCGCCAACTCCTCGAAGAGATGGGCCACAAGCAACCGAAAACCCCAATCGAAACCAACAACAGCACAGCTCTTGGAGTCGTCACCAACAACATTCAACCTCGCCACACGAAGGCCATGGACATGCGTTTTCATTGGCTTCATGACTGCGAATCTCAAACGCAGTTCAAATATTACTGGTGGCCTGGAACCAAGAACCGAGCCGACTACTTCACCAAGCATCATTGCACAGCACATCACATTGAAAAGCGCAAAGAAATCCTCACTCTAAAAATCATTCTTGACGCCCTACGTGCGTCTTCCAACAGAACACCA